>PISX010019505.1:0-37938 GCA_004024625.1 Mellivora capensis | reverse complement strand
GGTTGTTTTTCAGAGTCTATAGTCTCTCATGGTTCATCTCCCCCCCAGTTTCCCTCAACTCCCTTCTCCTCTCCATCTCCCCATGTCCTCCGTGTTATTTGTTATGCTCCACAAATAAGTGAAACCATATGATAATTGGAGGTTTTTAATTCTATTCGTTTGTTTTCTCTACCCTTGGCAGCTCCCTTTGGTTCTTGGAGGTTTAGAGGAAAGCAAACTGCGCCCAGACCTCCCTCCGAGAGAGAAGCTCCAGTCCATTCCCCTCTGAGTGCTGCAGAGCAGGTTCCCAGCCTCGATCTCTGGGGACACCTGTGCATCCTGCTTGTACTCAAATTCACAACAGCAGCAGCTGTCTGGGCAGCTCCAGACCACCAAAGTGGTCCCAAGCAGCTATCGCACCCTGAGATTTTCCTGCTGGCCTGGGCTGGGAGCGCTCAGACTTTGAGGGTGTGAGAGCGCCCATCTGGCGCTGCCACGTGCCTCTCTCAGGGGAGGGGGTGGAACGCGTCTCAGGCTCTGCTAGCACCGTGCGGCGCACGTGTGTAAAAAGGCTGTTTCTGCCCCGTGTGGGTCCCAGCCCCTGCGGCATGCCAAGCGCCCTTAGGAGGTCTCCTCGTGGCTCAGGGACCAAGACCTGGTTTCTCCGCTGCACTCTCTCTGGCTCAGCGCCAGGGGTGTCTGTCCTCCATGGGGGACTTAAGCCCCTGTCCCTAACAGTTCCAATTCCCACAATTTCTCCCTGCGATCCTTTGCTCTTTTTGAGTGCTTTCTATCAGACTTCAAGTTAATGCTGCTCCCCAGTCGTAGGGCACTCTTGTATTGGGATATTACTTCCCAATGGGTCGCCTCTGGTGGCTCCCTCCCCCTTTTGTTTATCTTCAGATACCAGTCAGGCGTTCCCGCTCCGCTTTACCTGCCTACTGGCGTTCTCTGCCCCAGTAGATTTCCTGAAGTCCCACTGGTGTCTTCTGCCCCCGTAGAAATCCTTACGTGTAGAATTCTGATCTCAGGCTGATTTAATGAGTGATTGGAGTTCTTTGGTAGGTAATCAGCTCACTTTAGGGGACAGGTTGAACCAGCGCCTCCTCCTAGTTCCCTGCCATCTTGTCCCCCCGCACCTATCTTTATTATTAAGAGAAAATCAGGAAAATGGAGACTTATAACAGACCTGCATATGGTTAATTCTGTTATCCAACCCATGAGGTCTCTCCATCCTGGATTATCTTCACCTAATGTAGTCCCACACGAATGGTCAATAATTATCATAGATTTACAGGATTGCTTTTATACTATACCACTTGCTAAGGAAGACTGTCCCCATTTTGCTTTCACTCTTCCCAGTGTAAATTAAAAAAGAAAAACAGCCAAACATCATCAATGGAACGTTTTACCACAAAGAATGATGAATAGCCCCACTATATGTTAGGAGTATGTGGGAAGAGTTATACAGCCGGTTAGAAATCAATTTCCACTAATTTACCTTATCCATTATATGGGTGATATATTATGTGCAGCCCCTGATAGCATGCAATTGCAGGATGCATTTAGAATGCTTCAATTACAATTTGAAAAATACAAACTAATTTTAACTCCAGAAAAAAATACAAGTCACCACACCTTTCTCATATTTGGGTTTCGTTATGGACAGGGACCTGAGTTAAACCACAGAAAGTTCAAATCCGTAGACATAAAATTACAACCTTGAATGACTTGCAAAAATTATTGGGAGACATTAATTGGATAAAACCTAAAATTGGAATTCCCACTTTTGCTTTTCAGCATCTATTTGCCTCTTTAAAGGGAGATTCTAACTTAAACAGCCCTAGGACCCTATCAAAAGAGGCCTTAAAAGAATTACAATTTGTTGAAAGCCAGATTCAATCAATACAAATGGATGGAGTCCAACCTGAGATACCATTATATATTCTTATTTTTCATACCCCACATACACCCACTGGATTAATTATTCAGGAAAAACTAACAATAGAATGGATTTTTCTCCTAAATAATACTGTTAAAACACTCACTACCTATATAGACCATATTGGCAGTGTTATTCAATTAGGAAGAAAAAGAACTCGCCAGATACAGGAATAGGATCCGCAGGTTAATGTCCTGCCTTTAAATAAGGCACAAATTGAAACAGCATTCCAAAATAATTTAAATTGGCAAATTGCCTTAGTGGGTTTACTGGAAACACTTCTTCTCATTATGCCTTTTTACCTGGGGAACTAGCCTCTCTGGTTATACCTTCCCCTAAGGAGGATCCCCAGATTTTTCACTGAGGGCCACTGCACCTGAACCCATTAATTTAAATTGAAAGAATTTACCTTGTTTCCTTTTGAAAACATACTGCTTTTGTCCTCCCTAAAATTACTTCTATAAATCCAATAACACTTGCCCCTACTTACTTTTCTGATGGCCCTGTCAAAGGTAAAGACTGCTATTATGGCCCTACCTTGAAGGTCATATCTACTACCATTCTCTCAGCACAGAAATCAGAATTAGTCACGATTATTACATTGTTTCAAGATGCTTCTTCTGCATTTAATGTACTACCTGATTTCCAGTGGGAAAATCTCAGTGTGCAATTGCTGCTTGGAACGTCTCTGGTGGTCTGGAGCTGCCCAGACAGCCACTGCTGTCATGGTTTTGGGTACAAAGTAGGAGTTCCTGTGTCCCCAGGAACCGTGACTCGGAACTTGCTCTGCCAGCGGCCAAGGGGGAACTTATGTGCTCTGAAGCACCCAGAGGGGAGCAGACTGAGGCTTCTCTCTGAGAGCGAGGTCTGGGTGCAGTTTGCTTTCCTCTAAACCTCCAAAAACCATCAAGAGCTGCCAAGGGGAGAGAAAACAAATGAACAAACATAAAAACCTCCAGAGAACAAAAGAAAACTGAAAACCAGTTTCCTCAGAGCCCACCCCCTTGAGGGGGGCGGGAGGACTTAACTCAGAGAACACTGCCTGAAAATCCACGTGGCAGGCCCCTCCCCCAGAAAACCAACCGGGGGGTGGGGGAGAAAAAATACAACAAAAGAAAAACGACTACTACTTCAACTTTTATTTTTAATTCGTTCCCACTATCCTGGTTCATTCTTTTTAAAAATATAGACAATTTTTTTAGCCTATTTACCATCACAGTAAGATGTCCAGTACATCAAATATCATAATAACCTTTTAATCTGAACTTTTTGTTACATATAACCGTGTTTTTCTTTTGCTTTAATATTTTGTAATTTCTTTTAAATTTTAGCTTAGTTTAGTTTAGTTTATTCATTTTTTGTATTTTTATTTTTAATATTCATATAGAGTTAAACTTCAAGGTAATCTGCTTTCCCCAATCAATGCTACCCCTATAGGTAAACCAATTTTTAATCCCCCTTTATCTTAGGAAAGTTGAGTCCTTTAACAAAGATATCAAGATACATCCAGGGAGAATCAAAATAACTTTTCTCACCCACACTCAGAATTTATAACCACTCTCTAATTTTCTCCCGCCAGTGTTTCTGTGAATTTGTGTTTGTCCTGATAGTATATAAATCTTATACTTGGGGTTCTTTTTCACGAGGTTCTTTTTTTTTTTTTTTTTTTTTTTTTTTTTTTTTTTTTTTTTTTTTTTTTTTTTTTTTTTTTTTTTTTTTTTTTTTTTTTTTTTTTTTTTTTTTTTTTTTTTTGCTTATATATATATATATTTTTTTCTCTTGTCATATAATTTTATCAGTCTTTTTGTTTGTCTGTTTTTGTTTGTATACTTCATAAATCTTACCTTGGGGCCCATTTAGGCTGAGCCTTCTCTTTTATCTTCCCTTTTTTTCCTGTTTCTCTTTCTCGTTCTCTCTTGTTTTCTTTTTTCTTTCATTTGGGTGAGGACTTCTGATTCCTCAGAAGCCTTCCAGGGTGACCTTGACTGCACCATGGTCGATACATCCAGCTACATCCATTCAGCCATCTCTCACCAAAGTGACTAGGAGGAGGAATGCCCAGCAGAAGAAAAATTCAGAGGATGGGCCCTCTGCAACAGAGCTAATGGCTACTGACATAGACAGTACATTGGAAAGGGAATTCAGGCTAACACTTATCCAGGCAATAGCTGGAGACCCATTTTGAACCTAAGGATACACCCAGACTGAAAGTGAAGGGATGGAGAAGCATCTTTCATTCTTTCATACCAATGGGCATAAAAAGAAGGCCAGGGTAGCAATTCTCATATCAGATAAATTTGATTTTAAAATAAAGACTGTAGTCAGAGATACAGAAGTACACTATATCATTCTTAAAGGGACTATATGATTGATTTGATCAATCAGGAGATCGAAGAAGAACTTAAAAATTCATGAAACCAATGAGAATGAAACACTTCAGTCCAAAACCTATGGGATAGAGCAAAGGCGGTCCAAATGGGGAAATACATAGCCATCCAAGCCTCACTCAAAAAAATACAAAAATACAAAAATAATAATAATAAAAAAAAGAGAAGTCATTGTAGGTCCCCAGCCCTTTTTTGTGATCTATGCCCTACCAACACTATTTGCCCAAGGACAGTTTTTGCAGAGCTTCCCAGGAGGTATCAGAATTGCAAATGTAAAATGCAAATACAAAAACCTCAGTAGTTAAGGATTTTAAGGGAACAAAGGGAATACAAAAACTAAATCTCAATCAGGCCAGGAAATAGCCTAATCATATCAGAAACAATAAATCTGTAGTAAAATTAAAAAAAAAATAGAAAAATAGAGAATACAACAGCTGTATCTACACTTTAGAGAAATGTAGAATCAACAACAAATCAAATGAACTCCACACACAAGAAGGGTAATAATCAAGATTAGAACAGAGATCAAAGAGATAGAAACTAGAGATACAGTAGAATGTATCAATGAAACTATAAGCTGGTTTTTTGAAAGAATCAGTAAGATTGATAAACCATTGGCCATACTAATTCAAAAGAAAATAGAGAAAGCTCAAATTAATAAAATTATGAATGAAAAGAGAGAGATCACAGCTAACATCAAGGAAGTAGATACAATCATCAGAAGTTATTATCAACATTTATATGCGAATAAGATAAACAACCTAGATGAAATGGATGCATTCCTGGAAAACTATAAACTCCCAAAATTGAACCAGGAAGAAATTGAAAACCTGAATAGACCGATATCTAGTAATGGGATGGAAGCAGTGATCAAAACACCCCTAAAAACAAGAGCCCAGGACCTGACGGATTCCCTGGGGAATTCTACCAAACTTTCAAAGAAGGAATAATACCTATTCTCCTGAAGCTGTTTCAAAAAATTGAAGCTGAAGGAGAACTTCCAGACTCTTTTTATGGAGCAACATTACTCTGATCCCCAAACCAGGCAAAGACCACACCAGAAAGGAGAATTTCACACCCATATCACTGATGAATATGGATGCTAAGATTCTCAACAGATCCTAGCAAACAGGATCCTACAGCACATTAAAAAGATTATCCACCATGACTAGGTAGGATTCATTCCTGGGTTACAAGAATGGTTCAAAATTCGCAAAACAATCAATGTGATAGAACAAATCAGTAGGAGAAGAGAGAAGAACGACATGGTCCTCTTAATTGATGCAGAAAAAGCATTTGACAAAATCCAGCATCCGTTCCTGATTAAAACACTTCAAAGTATACAGATAGACGGAACATTCCTGAACGTCATCAAATCTATCTTTGAAAGACCCACAGCAACCATCATCCTCAATGGGAAGAAGCTCACAGCCTTCCCGTTGAGATTAGGAACACGACAAGAATGCCCACTCTCACCACTCTTGTTCAACATAGTATTAGAACTCCTAGCAACAGCAATCAGGCAACAAAGAGAAATAAAGGCATCCAAAGGCAAGGAAGAAGTCAAACTCTCTCTCTTTGGAATTGACAGGATTCTTTTTATGGAAAACCCAAAAGACTCCACCCCCAAACTACTAGAACTCGTACAGCAATTCAGTACGTGGCAGGATGCAATGTCAATGTACAGTTTTTTATACACTAACAATGAAAATACAGAAAGGGAAATTAGAGAATCGATTACATTTACTATAGCACCAAGAACCATAAGATACCTGGGAATAAACCTAACCAAAGAGGTAAAGGATCTGTACTCGAGGAACTACAGAACACTCATGAAAGAAATCGAAGAAGACACAAAACGATGGAAGACCATTCCATGTTCTTGGATCGGAAGAATAAACATTGTTAAAATGTCTATACTGCCTAGAGCAATCTATACTTTTAATGCCATTCCGATCAAAATTCCACTGGTATTTTTCAAAGAGCTGGAGCAAATAATCCTACAATTTGTATGGAATCAGAAGAGACCCCGAATTGCTAAGGAAATGTTGAAAAACAAAAATAAAATGGTGGCATCATGTTACCTGATTTCCAGCTTTATTACAAAGCTGTGATCACC
This sequence comes from Mellivora capensis, assembly GCA_004024625.1. NCBI lineage: Eukaryota > Metazoa > Chordata > Mammalia > Carnivora > Mustelidae > Mellivora > Mellivora capensis. The sequence continues at coordinate 31,511 of PISX010019505.1, read as the reverse complement.
AAGACAGCATGGTACTGGCATCAAAACAGACACATAGACCAATGGAACAGAGTAGAGAGCCCAGATATTGACCCTCAACTCTATGGTCAAATAATCTTCGACAAAACAGGAACAAATATACAGTGGAAAAAAGAGAGTCTCTTCAATAAATGGTGCTGGGAAAATTGGACAGCTACATTTAGAAGAATGAAACTTGACCACTTTCTTACACCGTACACAAAGATAAACTCTAAATGGATAATAGACCTCACTGTGAGACAGGAATCCATCAGAATCCTAGAGGAGAACATAGGCAGTAACCTCTTCGACATCACCCACAGCAACTTCTTTCAAGATATGTCTCCAAAGGCAAAGGAAACAAAAGCGAAAATGAACTTTTGGGACTTCATCATGATCAAAAGCTTCTGCACAGCAAAGGAGACAGTCAACAAAACAAAGAGGCAACCCACGGAATGGGAGAAGATATTTGCAAATGACAGTACAGACAAAAGGTTGATATCCAGGATCTTTAAATAAATTCTCAAACTCAACACATACAGAACAGATAATCATGTCAAAAAATGGGCATAAACAGACATAAACAGACACTTCTCCAATGAAGACCAACAAATGGCTATCAGCCACATGAAAAAATGTTCATCGTCACTAGCCATCAGGGAGATTCAAATGAAAAGCACATTGAGATACCACCTCACACCAGTTAGAATGGCCAAAATTAGCAAGACAGGAAACTACGTGTATTAGAGAGGATGTGGAGAAAGGGGAACCCTCTTACACTGTTGGATGAAATGCAAGTTGGTGCAGCCACTCTGGAGAACAGTGTGGAGATTCCTCAAGAAATTAAAATAGAGCTTCCCTATGACCCTGCAATTGCACTACCGGGTATTTACCCCAAAGATACAGATGTAGTGAAAAGAAGGGCCAACTGTTCCCCAATGTTTATAGCAGCAATGGCCACGATCGCCAAACTGTGGAAAGAACCAAGATGCTCTTCAATGGACAAATTGATAACGAAGATGTGGTCCATATACACTATGGAGTATTATGCCTCCATCAGAAAGGATGAATACCGAACTTTTGTAGCAACATAGATGGGAGTGGAAGAGATTATGCTGAGTGAAATAAGTCAAGCAGAGAGAGTCAATTATCATATGGTTTCACTTATTTTTGGAGCATAATAAATAACATGGAGGACATGGGGAGATGGAGAGGAGAAGGGAGTTGAGGGAAATTGGAGGGGGAAATGAACCATGAGAGACTATGGACTCTGAAAAACAATCTGAGGCATTTTGAAGGGGTGGAGGATGGGAGGTTAGGGGAGCCTGGTGGTGGGTATTAGGGAGGGGACATATTGCATGGAGCACTGGGTGTGGTGCAAAAACAATGAATACTGTTATGCTGAAAATAAATAAAAAAAACCCTCCCACTGTTTCTAAATCTGATGTAATACAATGACCCTCATCACAGTAGCCATAAGTCTTTCTGGATGTTATGCACAAATAAATAACTTTAATTATTAGGCTTATATACCCATCTCCTTCTCAATCCAGTGGAATGGAGAAAAGATATAATTCCAATTTATTTAAATGCCTCAAAATGGGTACTTGGAATTTTGGATCCTAGATTGCTACTATTTCCCCACAGGAGGCGACAAATATTAATCTTACCTTAGGATATCAAAGTAGACCAATATGTATCAGCAATCATTTTAGTTGTCTTATCCCTGATGATCAAAGATGCTTGGTGGAATTTCCTACTAATTACTATCTGACTAAAGTTCAGTTACATTTACTCTCCACTAAAGGATTCCTAGCCAATGAATACCGGGGTCCTAGCTATAGTCCAGCAGCACCACCTATTCCTGAAAACAAACTAACACAAATGTGGTCTGATGAGGGAATTTGCCCTTTATGGGAGGATTGTCAAGCTTCTCACCCCAGTACTGTTATTAATGATTCCTGTGGAATTGTATGGGACTGGTCCCCTAAGGGGATGGCAGTCACCAATTGCACTGGGGGACCCTGCTCTTCTCATCAAAATTTAAAATGGCAAGTTTTTGATTATCTCATTTCACCACAAACCTTAACCTCAGTAGATTCACCTCTAGTCTGGCTTGGGCAAGGACTTTTGGTGCCATCCCCTTTTGTTAATTATCATAAAACACAAAATAATTTATGGAAGGTCACCACCACTTTAAATCACATAAGAGTTTGGAGCAGCTCTTACATTTATTAGTCTAATAACTATTCATTCTCATTTTGCCTAATGCATGAAGAATGGGTGAAAGCTTGTGTTAGAGATCCCTATGTTTTTTTATTATTGGAAAAATGACTTTTGATCATAACAATAGAGAAATAAACTGTCTCAGATGTAAAATGTTCACCTGTGTGGATGAGAATGTTTATACAGACAATTCTATCACTCTCATAGCTAGAAGAAGAATAGGGATCTGGTTACCAGTGAAACACCACCATGTTTGGGGAAGCTCTCCAGATATGCATGTACTTTTAACAGTTTTGAAAGACTGGATCCATAGAACAAAAAGATTTCTTGGGTTTCTTATAACAGCTATTTTAGAAATGATAGCCATTACTACTACAGCTACCACTGCAGGAATAGCCTTGCATCAAACTGTACAAACCACACAATTTGTGCAAAAGTGGCACGAGAATGCTAGCAAAACCTGGAATCAACAAATGATCATAGATCAAAAATTAGATGAAAGTATTTCTGATTTAGAAGCAGCCATGATATATATAGGAGATGATCTTCAAAATATAAAGCTTAGGCTTCACATTTTATGTGACTGGAATGTTTCTTCCTTATGTGTTACTCCCCATGCCTACAGTGAATCAGAAATATCATGGAGCAAAATTCGCCATCATATTACTAATCATTATGGTGATAATCTAACTTTAGTATTAAACAACTTCAAGATACTATTCAAGGCATTACTCACTCATCATTACAATCAATTCCAGAAGTGAGTTTTGCACAAAGGATTAACGATATTCTGTTTAATTTAAACCCTTTTACTTGGATCAAACAAACTGGTCATGGCGTTATAGGTGGAATGATTATTCTTGTTATTACTATAATCCTTTTATGCTTAGTCCTCAGATGCACGTGAAAATCCCTCTAATGACTGATGGATCAAGAAATTGCAAAATTGACTTTTCTACTTCTGCACAAACAAAAAGGGGGAAATTCAACTGTCCCTCAGAACAATGTGTTACTTAAATTATAACCCATGGGAAATTTTACTAGTTACCAAGCATGTTTAGATATAGCCTTAAGAAAAACACATACTGGCTACAGACCTCTGGGGGAGAGGATGATATACAGCCTTGAAGCTGAGCAGTGGGGGGGATGCCTGGCTAGCTTAGGGCGGAATGCCTCCTGCTTCATTTTTCCATTATCTCCCCTCCCACCCACCCCCCACAGAGCACCTGTGGCTAGTTAGATAGGTCCTTTGAATGTGCTTGTTCAACTGTAAACTTTATGCTGCTTGTCCAGACATATTTTGCCTTCCTTCTTATTTATCTACAAGGCATATGACTAATGTTTGGCCACCTTTGGCTCTTCTGTTGATTACTGTTTCTATCTAATAAGAGTGGGACTGAGGAGTTGTTCAGGGCAACAGTATTTTCTACCTTTTTCCCCTGCTCCTTTTCTCTCGCAGGTGACTTGTTTGTGCCTCATCTTCTCCCATGCATCATCAGGAAGCAGCAGGTGGCAGTTGGTTAAATATCTGCCTTTGACTCAGATCATGATCTTGTGGTCCATTGATTTGGGTTCCTTGCTCAGCGTCCTCTCGCATAAATAAATAAGTAAATAAGTAGTAAGTAAGTAAGTAAATGAACAAAATATTTAAACAAGCACAATGAGAAATCATCTTACACCTGTTGGAAGGGCTAAAATTAAAAAAACAAGACAAAAAATAGCAAGGGTTGCCAAAAATGTGGAATAAAAGGAATACTCGAGCAATGTTGATGGGAATGCAAACTACTGTAGTCACTGTGAAAAACAAGTATGGAGGTTCCTTGAGAAGTTAGAACTAGCAATACCATATAACCCACTAATTGCACTACTGGGTATTACAGAGAGAAAACAAAAACTCAAATTCAAAAATTTATGCACCCCTGTGCTTATTACAGCATTATTTACAATAGTCAAGATACAGAAGAGACCTAAGTTGCTATTGAGAAATGATAGATACGTAAGATGTGGGGTGTGTGTGTGTGTGTGTGTGTGTGTGTGTGTGTGTTTGACTATCACAGTCATAAAAAGGATGAGGTTGTCATTTGAAACAACATGGATGGACCAAGAAGGTATTATGCTAAGTGAAATAAGTGAGAGATAGAAAGACAAATACCATTTAAGTTCATTCGTATATGGAGTCTAAAAACAAATTTTAAAAAATCAGATGTGAAGGGGAACAAGATGGCGGGGAACTAAGAGGAGTCGCCATTTCAAACTGTCCCCTAAAGTGAGCAGATTATCTACCAAGGAACTCCGATCACCCATGAAATCAGCCTGAGATGAGAATTCTACATGTCTGGATTTATATGCGGGCAGAAGATGCCAGTGGGCCGGTAAAGCAGAGTGGGAATGTCAGACTGCGATCCGAAGAGAAACAAAACTGGGAGAGAGCCACCAGAAGCGACCCATTGGAAAGTAATACCCCAATATGAGAGCCTCCCTCATCTGGGTACCAGCATTAACTTGAAGTCTGGTAGAAAGCACTCAAAAAGAGCAAAGGATCACGGGGTGAAATTGTGAGAATTGGAATGGTTAGGGACAGGGGGTTAAGTCTGCCACCGAGGACAGACACCCCTGGCGCTGAGCCAGAGAGAGTGCAGCGGAGAAACCAGGTCTTGGTCCCTGAGCCACGAGGAGACCTCCTAAGGAGACCACGAGGAGACCTACTAAGGGCGCTTGGCGTGCAGAAGGGGCTGAGACTCTCACAAGGCAGAAAAAGCCTTTTTGCAGTCCCCACACGTGTGCTGCGCTGTGCTAGCAGAGCCTGAGATGAGCTCCACCCACTCCCCTGAGAGAGGCGTGAATAGACACCAGCCTGGTGTCTCGGACCCAGAAAGTCTGAGTGCTCCCAGCCCAGGCCAGTGGGAAAATCTCAGAATGTGATCGCTGCTGGGAACCACTCTGGCAGTCTGGAGCTTCCCAGACAATGGCTGCTATTGTGGTTTGAACTACAAACAGGATACACAGGTGTCCCCAAAGACCACGGCTGGAAACCAGCTCTGCAGCACCCAGAGGGGAACGGACTGGGGCTTCTCTCTGGGAGGGAGGTCTGGGGCAGTTTGCTTTCCTCTAAACCGCCAAGAACCATCAGGAGCTACCAAGGGGAGAGAAAACAAATGAACAGACATAAAAACCTCCAGAGAACAAAAGCCTGAAGGGCCGGTTTCCTCAGAGCCCCCCTCCTTGAGGGGGGCGGGAGTACTTAACTCAGGAAACACTGCCTGAAAACCCATGCGGCAGACCCCTCCCCCAGAAAGCCAACAGGAAAAAAAAAAATGAGAAGAGAACAATCACTACTACTTCATAGATACAACGTTTAATTTTTAATTTGTTGCCACTATTCTGGTTCATTTTTTATTTTTTTTAAATTTTATTAAATTTTTATATAGATATTTTTAGTCTATTTACCATCACAGTGAGATGTCCAGTACATCAAATTTCATAATTAACGTTTAACCTGAAATTTTTAATACCTATACCTATGTTTTTCTTTTGCTTTTCTATATTTTTAAATATTACTTTAGTTTAGATCAATCATTTCTTTATTTTTATTTGCTAATATTCATATAGAGTTAAACTTCAAGGTAATACCCTTTCCCCAATCAATCCTACCCCTATAGGTAAACCAAATTTTAACCCCCTATTATCACATGAATGTTGTGTCCTTTAAAAAAGATATCAAGATGCATCCAGGAAGAATCAAAATAACCTTCCTCACCCACACTGGGAATGTACAACCACTCTCCCATCTTTTTCTCCTCCAGTATTTCTGTATATTTGTGTTTCTTCTGGTAGTACATAAATCTTATACTTGGGGTTCTTTTTCATGAGGGTTTGTTTTTGTTTGTCTGTTTGTTTCTTTGTTTTCCTTCTACATATATATGTATATGTTTTTTTCTTCTCTTGCCATATACTTTTATCACTCTTTTTTGTTTGTAGTTTTTGTTTGTATACTTCACAAACCTTACCTTGGGGCCCATTTGGGCTGAGCCTTCTCTTTTATCCTTTCTTTTTCATGTCTCTCTCTCTCACTCTCTCTTTTTCTTCTTTCTCTCTTTCTTTTTTTCTTTCATTTGGGTGGGGTCCTGATTGCTCAGAAGTGTTCCAGGGTGCACCTTCACTGCACCAAGGTCGATACATCCAGCTACAACCATTCATCCAACTCTCACCAAAATGACTAGGAGGAGGAATGCCCAACAGAAGAAAAATTCAGAGGATGGGCCCTCTGCAACAGAGCTAATGGCTACCGACATAGACATTATGTCGGGAAGGGAATTCAGGCTAACAATTATCCAGGCAATAGCGAGGTTGGAGAAAACCATGGACGACCAAATAGAATTGATTAGGGCAGAACTGAGAGCCACCAGGGATGATGTTCACAGTATTAGGGCAGAACTGAAATCCACCAGGGATGATATTCACAAGGCTCACAATGAGTTCAAATCTAATCTAAATTCTCTAAAAGCTAGGGTAACTGAGACAGAAGATAGAATTAGTGATCTGGAGGACAAACAGATAGTGAGAAAGGATCAGGAAGAGGCCTGGAACAAACAGCTTAGAAACCACGAAAACAGAATCAGGGAAATAAATGATGCCATGAAACGTTCCAACGTCAGAATTATTGGAATACCTGAAAGGGAAGAGAAAGAAAGAAGTCTAGAAGATATTGTCAAACACGTTCTTCATGAAAATTTTCCAAATATTGCAAATGGAGACAGCATTCATGTACTAGAGGCAGAACGGTCCCCCCCCCAAGATTTTAGACTCTCGAAACACCTTGAGACACCTAATAGTAAGAATGAGGAATTATAATTCTAGAGAAACTCTCTTGAAGGCAGCTAGGACAAAGAAGCTCCTTACGTACAGAGGAAAGCCCATCAGAATAACGTCAGACCAGTCGACAGCAACCTGGCAAGCCAGAAAGGGCTGGCAAGATATATTCAGGGCACTCAATGGGAAAAACATCAGGCAAGAATACTTTATCCAGCATGACTGACATTCAAAATGGATGGAGATATAAAGAGTCTCCAAGACCAGCAAGGCTTAAAAGAGTATGCGACCACCAAGCCAACACTGCAAGAAATATTAAGGGGGTTCTCTAAAAGAGGAAAAATCTCAAGGATATCATTGTACAGAAATATAGAGACAATCTACAGAAAGACTTCAAAGGTAACACGATGTCAATAAAAATGTGTCTACCAATAATCCCTCTCAATGTGAATGGCTTAAATACGCCCATAAAATGACACAGGGTTGCAGGTTGGATAAAACGACAGGACCCATCCAATCTTGTCCACAGGAGACCCATTGTGAACCTAAGGATACACCCTGATTGAAAGTGAAGGGATGGAGAAACATCTTTCATGCCAATGGGCATAAAAAGAAGGCCGGGGTAGCGATTCTCATATCAGATAAACTAGATTTTAAGCTAAAGACTGTAGTCAGAGATACAGAAGGACACTACTTCATTCTTAAAGGGACTATCCAACAAGATGATCTAACAATTGTAAATATCTATGCCCCCAATATGGGAGCAACCAGTTACATAAGAAAACTATTAATCAAGATAAAGAGTCATATTGATATGAATACATTGATAGTAGAAGATCTTAACATGCCTCTCTCACTAATAGATAGACCATCCATGTAGAAAATCAATAAAGAAACAAAAGCATTGAATGACACATTGGACCAGATGGACCACATAGATATATACAGAACATTCCACCATAAAACAACAGACTACTAATTCTTCTCAAATGCACATGTAACCTTCTCCAGAATAGACCACATACTGGATCACAAATCAGTACTCAACCAATATCAAAAGACTGAGATTATTCCCTGCATATTCTCAGATCACAATGTGTTGAAACTGGAGCTCAACCACAAGGAAAAGTTTGGAAGGAACTCAAACACGTGGAAGCTAAAGACAATCTTGCTTAAGAATGTTTGGATCAACCAGGACATCAAAGAAAAACTTAATTCATGGAAACCAATGAGAATGAAGACACATCGGTCCAAAATCTATGGGATACAGCAAAGGCGATCCTAAGGGGGAAATATATAGCCATCCAAGCCTCCTTCATCAAAATTGAAAAATCCAAAATACAACAGCTGTCTCTACACCTGAAATAAATGGAGAATCAAAAACAAATGAAAGCAACTCCACACACAAGAAGGGAAATAATCAAGATTAGAGCAGAGATCAATGAGGTAGAAAATAAAGATACAGTAGAATGTATCAAAGAAACTAGAAGCCATTTTTTTGAAAGAATCAATAAGATCGATAAACCATTGGCCACACTAATCCAAAAGAAAAGAGAGAAAGCTCAAATTAATAAAATTATGAATGAAAAGGGAGAGATCACAACTAATACCAAGGAAGTAGAAACAATCATCAGAAGCTATTATCAACAGTTCTATGCCAATAAGTTAAGCAAATAGGTGAAATGGATGCATTCCTGGAAATCTCTAAGCTCCCAAAATTGAACCAGGAAGAATTTGACAACCTGAATAGACCAATATCGAGTAACGAGATTGAAGCTGTGATCAAAAACCTCCCAAAAAACAAGAGCCCAGGACCTGACGGATTCCCTGGGGAATTCTACCAAACATTCAAAGAAGAAATAACACCTATTCTCCTGAAGCTGTTTCAAAAAATGGAAGCAGAAGGAAAACTTCCAAACTCTTTTTATGAAGCCAGCATTACCCTGATCCTCAAACCAGGCAAAGACCACACCAAAAAGGAGAATTTCAGACCAATATCACTGATGAATATGGATGCTAAGTTTCTCAACAGATCCTAGCAAACAGGATCCAACAGCACATTAAAACGATTATCCACCATGACCAGGTGGGATTCATCCTTGGGTAACAAGGGTGGTTTGACATTCGCAAATCAATCAGTGTGATAGAACAAATCAATAAGAGAAGAGAGAAGAACCCCATGATCCTCTCAATTGATGCAGAAAAAGCATTTGACAAAATGCAGCATCAGTTCCTGATTAAAACGCTTCCAAGTATAGGGATAGAGGAAACATTCCTGAACTTCACAAAATCTACTGATGAAAGACCCACAGCAAACATCATCCTCAATGGGAAGAAGTTCACAGCCTTACTGTTGAGATCAGGAACACGACAAGGATGCCCACTGTCACCACTCTTGTTAAACATGGTATTAGATGTCCTAGCAACAGCAATCAGACAAGTTCTTCTTTGATCTTCTGGTTGATCCAAGCATTCATAAGCAAGGTGGTCTTTAGCTTCCACTTGTTTGAATTCCTTCCAAATTTTCCTTATTGTTGAGCTCCAGTTTCAAAGTATTCTGATCTGAAAATATGCAGGGAATTATCTCAGACTTTTGGTATTGGTTGAGTTCTGATTTTTGACCCAGTATGTGGTCTATTCTGGAATATGTTCCATGTGCACTTGAGAAGAATGAGTATTCTGTTGTTTTAGGGTGGAATGTTCTGTATATATCTATGAGGTCCATGTGGTCCAATGTGTCATTCAATGTTTCTGTTTCTTTATTGATTTTCTGCATGGATGATCTCTCTATTACTGAGAGAGGTATATTAAGATCTCCTACTATCAATGTATTCATATCAATATGACTCTTTATCTTGATTAATAGTTTTCTAATGTTATTGGCTGCTCCCATATTGGGGGCATAGATATTTACAAATGTTAGATCATCTTGTTGGATAGTCCCTTTAAGAATGATGTAGTGTCCTTCTGTATCTATGACTACAGTCTTTAGTTTCAAATCTAATTTATCTGATATGAGAATCGCTATCCCGGGCTTCTTTTGAGGCTCATTGGCATGAAAGATGTTTCTCCATCCATTCACTTTCAATCGGAATGTATCCTTTGGTTCTAAATGGGTCTCCTGTAGACAACATATGGATGAGTCCTGTCGTTTTATCCAATCTGCAACCCTGTGTCATTTTATGGATGCATTTAGGCCTTTCACATTGAGAGTGATTGTTGATAGATATGTTTTTATTGACATCGTGTTACCTTTGAAGTCTTTCTTTCTGTAGATTGTCTCTATATTTCAATACAGTGATATTCTTTGGATTCTTCCTCTTTTATAGAACCCCACTTAATATTTCCTGCCGTATCGGCTTGGTGTTTGCAAACTCTTTTAAGCCTTCCCAGTCTTGGAGTCTCTTTATATCTCTATCCATTTTGAATGTCAGTCTTGCTGGATAAAGTATTCTTGGCTGCATGTTCTTCTCATTTAGTGCCCTGAATATATATTGCCAGCCCTTTCTGGCTTGCCAGGTTGCTGTGGACAGGTCTGACGTTATTCTGATGGGCTTTCCTCTGTATGTAAGTAACTTCTTTGTCCTAGCTGCCTTCAAGAGAGTTTCTCAAGAATTATAATTCCTCATTCTTACCCTCAGGTGTCTCGAGGTGTTTCGAGAATCTAAAATCTTGCGGGGAGACCATTCTGCCTCTAGTACATGAACGCTGTTTCCATTTGCGATATTTGGAAAGTTTTCATGAGAAACGTGTTTGACAATATCTTCTAGACTTCTTTCTTTCTCCTCTCCTTCAGGGATTCCAATAATTCTGTTGTTGGAATGTTTCATGGCATCATGTATTTCCCTGATTCTGTATTCGTGGCTTCTAAGCTGTTTGTTCCAGGATTCCTCCTAATCCTTTCTCTCTGTTTGCCCTTGAGATCACTAATTTTATCTTCTGTCTCATTTACCCTAGCTTTTAGAGAATTTAGATTAGATTGGAACTCATTGAGAGCCTTGGGAACATCATCCCTGGTGGCTTTCAGTTCTGCCCTAAAATTGTGAACATCATCCCTGGTGGCTCTCAGTTCTGCCCTAATCAATTCCATTTGGTCGTCCATGGTTTTCTCCAACCTCGCTATTGCCTGGATAATTGTTAGCCTGAGTTCCCTTTCCGACATAATGTCTATGTCGGTAGCCATTAGCTCTGTTGCAGAGGGCCCATCCTCTGATTTTTTCTTCTGTTGGGCATTCCTCCTCCTAGTCATTTTGGTGAGAGATGGCTGAATGGTTGTAGCTGGATGTATCGACCTTGGTGCAGTGAAGGTGCACCCTGGAAAGTTTCTGAGCAATCAAAAGTCCCCACCCAAAAAAAAGAAAAAAAGAAAGAGAGAAAGCAGAAAAAGAGAGAGAGAGGGAGAGAGAGACAGGAAAAAGAAAGAAGGATAAAAGAGAAAGCTCAGCCCAATTGGGCCCCAAGGTAAGGTTTGTGAAGCATACAAATAAAAACAGGCAAACAAAAAAGACTGATAAAAGTATATGACAAGAGAAGAATAAAATATATACATATATATGTCAAAGCAAAACAAAGAAACAAACAGACAAACAAAAAGTAAATAACCTCATCAAAGAGAACCCTAAGTTTAAGATTTATATACTACCAGGACAAACACAAATATACAAAAATACTGGTAGGAGAAAAAGTTGGGAGGATGGTTGTAAATTCTCAGTGTGAGCGAGGAAGGTTATTTTGATTCTTCCTGGATGTATCTTGATATCTTTTTTAAAGGACATAACTTTCCTAAGATAACAGGGGATTAAAAATTGGTTTACCTATAGGGGTAGCATTGACTGGGGAAAGGGGATTACCTTGAAGTTTAACTCTATATGAATATTAGCAAATAAAAGTAAAGAAAAGAAATATCTAAACTAAAGTGAAATTTTTTAAAAAATTAAAAAATAGAAAAGCAAAAGAAAAACATGGGTGTATGTATCAAAAAGTTCAGGTTAAAAGTTTATTATGGATTTTGATGTACTGGACATCTCACTCTGATGGTAAATAGGCTAAAAAGAAATCTATATAAAAAATAAAAAAGATTTAAAAAACTTTAAAAATGAACCAGAATAGTTAGAACAAATTAAAAATTAAACGTTGTATCTATGATACATCTGGTTGGCTTTCTGGGGTAGAGGCCTTACACGTGGGTTTTCAGGCAGTGTTTCCTGAGTTAATTCTTCCCGCCCCCCTCCAGGGTGTGGGCTCTGAGGAAACCGGGCCTTTAGGCTTTTGTTCTCTGGAGATTTTTATGTCTGTTCATTTGTTTTCTCTCCCCTTGGCAGCTCTCAATGGTTCTTGGAGGTTTAGAGGAAAGAAAACTGCACCCAGACCTCCCTCCCAGAGAGAAGCCCCAGTCCGTTCCCCTCTGGGTGCTGCAGAGCAGGTTCCCAGCCGCAATCTCTGGGGACACCTGTGTGTCCTGCTTGTCCTCAAAACCACAGCTGCGGCAGCTGTCTGGGCAGCTCCAGACCACCAGAGAGGTTCTCAGCAACTGTCTTGGCAGCTCCAGACCACCAGAGAGGTTCTCAGCAGGGATCACACCCTGAGAGTTTCCCGCTGGCCCGGGCTGGGAGCGCTCAGACTTTCCAGGTCCAAGAGCACTGGGCTGGTGCTGCCACATGCCTCTCTCAGGGGAGGGGTTGGAGCGCTTCTCAAGCTCTGCTAGTGCGACATGGTGCTTGCATGGGGACTGAAAAAAGGCTGTTTCTGCCCCACAAGCATCCCAGCCCCTGCCACAAGCCAAGCACCCTTAGGAGGTCTCCTCGCAGCTCAGGGACCAAGATGTGGTTTCTCCGCCACACTCTCTCTGGCTCAGTGCCAGGGGTGTCTGTCCTCCATGGGGGACTTAAGCCCCTGTCCCTAACCATTGCAATTCCCACAATTTCCCCCCTGTGATCCTTTGCTCTTTTTGAGTGCTTTCTATCAGACTTCAAGTTAATGCTGGTCTCCCGTCATAGGACACTCTCGTATTGGGGTATTACTTTCCAATGGTCTCCTCTGGTGCCTCCCTCCCCCTTTTGTTTATCTTCTGATACCAGTTCGGCGTTCCCACTATGCTTTACCTGCCCACTGGCATCTTCTGCCCCCATAGAGATCCTGACGTGAAGAATTCTGGTCTCAGGCTGATTTCATGGGTGATCGGAGTTCCTTGGTAGGTAATCAGCTGACTTTAGGGGACAGGTTGAACTGGCGCCTCCTCCTCGTTCCCCTCCATCTTTTCCCCCCCGACACTCAAATATTTTTGCTGACTCTTTCAGATGATATACAAAACAGTTTGACAGAATTTATTCATTTAAATAGCTGTGTTTTCATTAAAATATTTTTATTTGTTAAATGGTAATCAATAAATATTTTAATCAGGGTTTTATCATTTTCTCTGTCAAGCCAAATTACATTATACATCGTCTGGTGTGCACCACACATTTTCACCAATTCTGCCTTATTATTCTCTTTTCCTCCTCCTGAATTTCTTCCTTCACATATCATCACATGTTAAAATGTTCATATTGTCATCATGCTCATAAATTGCCATGACACTGCTCAACCCCAACATTGTTCTCTTAAAAAACCATATGATTCCCTTCCATGCCCAGTGCTTCTTTGTTCTTTACAAGAGAAACTTTCATGCTTGCACTGTTTTTTCAATGTGTGGTAAATACATTGGGCAACTGTGACTGATAAGTTTCATCTCCAGTATTATCTCTGTACATTACTTATAGATATCAATAAAGTTAAATGTGAAATAAACATATAGGGTATAATTTATAATGTAGAGTAATGGGGGAAAAGCACATTATTAAATGGTACATAAATGTAATTACTAAAATTAACTTGCATACAAATAAAATGTAGGCTATAATTACAATATGGATTTGCATTTTCAAGTTACGTATACATTTTCTTCCTTTCTTCAAAGTTATATTTCATATGTTTTCATTGTTTTTTTTTTAAATGAAGTGTTTGAAGAGTTTCTTTACTTTGTGATTATGTGAGATTTGTGTGGGAATTCATAGAAACAATCATTATAATAATTATTGATCAGCAACAGTAGTGAATGTTAGGTGTGGTTCTTGCCCTTATGTATAATATTCTGGTTAGACACATAAAACTGGGGCACAAAAAACCTGATCCTGTGTGAACCAGCCTGAAGGTCCCATGATGGTATTCTGAAGTCTCAGGCATGGAGGTGGACTGGGTTGGTAGGCAGTGGAGCAAGAGCAAACCCCCTTTCTAAGCTGTTGTGTTAAGTTACACCTTGAAGACAATGAAAACATGGAACAGACTCAAAATGATGTGTTTGCTCCTGTGGAGACCCAAACTGGGAGAATCTTCATAATTCACAAATTCCAAATACAATGGCTAAATATGAGAAGCTTTTGGTTTCCATGAGGGGAAGAGATGGAGATTGACAAAGCCACAAATATTCTCTTCTGCCTCAGAAAAGTTATAAAATGCAGTATTTCCTCACAGTGGTTTTTCCTGTGCATAATTTATCAAAAATTCCTACACATGTGGTTCATCTTCTCAGATACCACTCATTGAGAATAAATTGTAATGTCATAATATGATCTCATAATATTAATTTCTAGACTAAATTTAATGAAATCACTCTGTTATTTGTCCTTCAATAACTTGCTAGCCTCCAATTTCTATATTCTTTTTGCACATTATTTATTGGGTTCCAATCCACAGTATGGAAGTTTCATTTATATTCTCTTTAAGAAAAAGTGCTGATTCTTACAGATTTTGCTACTGTTCATGAATAATAGCCAATGCTGTCAATTTCCCATATTCATTCATTCATTCATTCATTCATTCCTCCAAACACTCACAAAATAATTTCAACTACTTACTATTGCCACTATAGTAAGTGTTAAAATATCCCAGATGAACAGAGTATTTATTCTGTATAAGTTCACTAAGAATTTAAGAAAGGTGTGGCTATATTTGAAATATAGACAAAGCAGAGTGTGTATATATGTATATTTATAATCAGCAGAGGGCCCTAGAGGTCAGGAAAGGTAATCATATTCACAGTCAGAGAGAACACAAAAAATATGGACAGCAATGTTGGGCTTTAAAAGGTTTATTTCAGGGCGCCTGGGTGGCTCAGTGGGTTAAAGCCTCTGCCTTCAGCTCAGGTCATGATCTCAGGGTCCTGGGATTGAGATCATGACCTGAGCTTAAGACAGAGGCTTAACACACTGAGCCACCTAGGTGCCCCCCATTTTGGCCATTTCTGAACTAAAATCCAATCATACCTTTTAGTTGTAATTAAATCTTAGTTTTAAAAAAAATTCTGGTATTGATTCCAATTAGGGAATTTGTTCTGTCATTCCATTCATAATACTGCAGATATTTCCTATAATTTATTTCTAATTACTTTATTTCAATAATACTTGTATAATTCATTCTTTGTCTCTGAAACATATAGAATATATTGTATCAAATTCTCTTGTTAGCATGTTATTTTCATTCCTGCTTCTGTTTCTAAAAGTTTTCTGCCTTAAATTTGATGTGATCTCTCATGTCATATAGATTCATGATATTTTGATCTTTTTAAATTTAATTTTTGTAACTTGCTTTGATAATGCTTTTTCTATCATTAATATCGCAACAGATATTTTAGTTTTTCACATGTGTTTCTTAAAACATTTATACCAATGCTTATATTTTTTGCATCTTGAGCCATTTTATGTTGTGTTTTTCTGATGAACTGTGTGGATTTTACATTACAGTCCTAGATCTATAACAGTACCAGGGGATATGTTAATATTTATTGGTAGAGTTCTTATTGCTCAGATATGATTATTATGTTCAAAATACATTTTCATTTACTTTATTATTGCAAAAGATTATTATGTTTATCTTTGCACCAATTTTTTCTGTGTGTGGAGGAAGTCAATGATAATAGCTCTCATTTCTTTTTTTAAAGATTCTATTTATTTATTTGACAGAGAAAGACACAGCGAGAGAGGGAACACAAGCAGGGGGACCAGGAGAGAGAGAAACAGGCTCCCCCTGAGCAGGGACCCCGATGCTGGGCTGGATCCCAGGACCCTGGGATCATGACCTGAGCCAAAGGCAGACACTTAACAACTGAGCCACCCAGGCGCCCTGATAATTTTCATTTCTGTCAAAGTTATATTATCTTCCTCTCATTATACCATTGTGCCCATTTTCATATGATTATTTCTCAAGGTTGAGGATTCTTTGTGTACTTCTACAGCCAAATCATTGTAAGTTATTTTATTTTCTTTTCTGTAACTAATTCAGACACAAACCTTTAATCATCATCTTGTCCTATCAAATATAATATCTCAAAAACATAATTGAAAAATTATCAACAGCTTTATACACATTAACACATTATTTGTATAATTGTTTATACTACAAATTTTTCAAGAACAGATTCACTTCAACAGAATTTAGTACCTACCGTGCAATGAAAAATAAAGACTGTGAAGGAAGAACAAGTTGAAATCTATAGAGATACTTGGAATT
The DNA here is from genome assembly GCA_004024625.1 of Mellivora capensis. Taxonomy (NCBI): domain Eukaryota; kingdom Metazoa; phylum Chordata; class Mammalia; order Carnivora; family Mustelidae; genus Mellivora; species Mellivora capensis. The sequence continues at coordinate 14,936 of PISX010019505.1, read as the reverse complement.
TAAATAAAACTTGAAAAAAGTAATATTAAATATACAAAGGAAGATAAGATTTTTCACTTATTTTTCCACCTTACCTGGCAGTTGGAGGGCTAGACTCTCAGGTGGGAAAGTCTGGCTGCCATGTATGCCCACTGTCCACTGTGGCTCTCAAACCTGTACCCTCCATGTGCCCTTTCAATATCCAGACATCCCAGCTCCTAGAAGACAAACACCAAAAATAAACTGTTGTTATATTTGCAGGTATTAACTAAACATTCCATTGGTGCTTTATCAGAACATTTACTTGACCAAGTTCCTATCAAGAAAATGTATCATTTTAATTATACATTTAACATACATCTGCAGAGATCTATAGAATATAACAAGGAAAGAAGCTGGATTTTTGAAGGATATGTTAGACCCAATTATAGTATCAATTGCCTTGATCAATTAAGCTAGGAAAAAAGTTGCTAAAATAATTTATTTTAAATTTCTCCTAAATTTCTTGATTTAATGAACGATTGGCCATACTTCCCCCCCACTACCACTATCACTCCCTTTATGGTTAAAAGAGACACAAATATAGAAAGAGACAACTGAACGTTGGTGACTGACTTTATTCTTGTGGGGATCCCAACCGCTAGAGCACTCAGGGGCCTCCTATTCTTGATTCTTTGTATTGGCCTCTTTGGTGATGTCCTTGGAAATACCGTCATTATCACTTGAATTCTCCTGGATTACAGGGTTCAGTAACCCATGTATTGCTTCCTCATAATCTCTCAGTGAGCTATCAACCAGCCCTGTGCCATCCCAAGATGGTGGTCAGCGTCCTGTTAGGGAGAAAGTGATGGTGGATGGTTCACGCAGTTCTCTTTCTCCTTCCTTTCCAGAAACACTGAGTTTATCTTTTTTGCTGTAATGTCCTTTGATGGCTATATGGCCATTCGCAACCCCCCTCAGTTCCTTGTGATTATGATCAGCTGACTCTGTGTGCATCTTGTTATCCTCCCATGGGTGGGTGGTTTCTCTTCATTCTTCCATCCACTCTCCTTAAGGCCGGCCTGCCACACTGTGGCCCCAATGTGACCGATCACTTTTTCTGTGACAGCGCTCCCCTCCTCCACTTGGCCTGTGTTGGCATCTGTGTCATTGAACTCTCGGACTACCTCAATGCCCTGTCCTGCTCCCCAACTCCCTCTCCTTCACCTGGTCTCCAATGTTTGCATCATCTCCACCATTCTGAAGATACACTCAGGATAAGGTCAACACAAAGCCTTTGCCACCTCTGTCTCTCAGTTCACTCTGGTCTCCATGGGCTATGGAATTTCCATTTTTGTCTATGTCCAGTCCTCCAAGAAGACCACCTTGCATTTTAAGAAGATCCTCTTTATCATCTCTAGTGTCATCATGCATGAATCCCTTCCTCTTCGGTCTACAGAATGAAACAATGAAAGGTGCATTGAAGGACAGCTTGGTCAAGGGCCAGAACTTCCTCAAGCACATGAGGCACAAGTGACATAATCTTTGAGAATCATCTTACTCCTGGGATCTTCAGATCCATCAATGATTCTAGCAATGTCCCATGATCTATGTAAGTCAATGGTACTGTGAGTTGTGAAAGTCTTTTAACTTAATAATAAAATGTAATGGTTTCCTGTGCATGTTAGGTTTCAAAGATTTTGTTACAATAATAAAAAGTTGCATTTGTAGGTGATACTAAAGGTAATGGGTAGGAGGAATAGAAGTAGTATTCATGAAAAACTTGATTTCAGATATCACTGGTTTGGAAGTGCATGTATTATGTATGATAGATATAGAAAAGAAAGGTTTTAGAACACTTTTGCACAAAAATACTCACAGATACACAGGAATTCCACCTTGGAATAGGGTTCAAATGTTTTAATGGGCTGAAATTTTATCTGACATTGGAATAATAATTTTGGTTTATTGGTCATTTCAGTCCAACTTTATTTATGTCATTTCTATTTAAACTAAAACTTCTAAATAAAGCACTTAAAGATGTATATATTCCAGTTTCTTGGAGTACAAGTATTTTACAACTTAGCGTTACCATTAGGAAAATCTACTACCTTTGAGGGAAGGACTATGGGATAGATAACTACAGAGCCAGTACATGGAAAGAACAAGAAATGGGTATGGATTTATTAGCGACAAAGAGTGGAACATATTTTTGCATAAGCCAGAAAATAATCATTTGGCAACTGGTAATATTAGAAATTCTGATTAAGAACAAATAGTGTTCATATCGGCTCCAGGAAATTTTCTGTACATACAAGCTGCTGATTAGTGATGGCAGAGAAATGTGAAATTGACCATGAAGAAAGATTCATATGAATCATCTTAACTGAAGAACAGAGGAAAACAAAGAAAGAAAGATGTGCAGCACCAAAGAGAGACTTGTCACAATTTGACATATTTCATTCTGTGTGTATTTATAGTTGCAGAGTAAAAAAAGGAGAACTAGGGGGAAACTGTGAAGAAATAGTGATTGAATAATCCCCAATTCAGATTATAAAAGTGACAGATTTTCACCAAAGGAAAAAAAAGGATAGGAAATCTCAATCAAGATCTTTATAAATTTAACTACATTGAAGCACATACTCGTCAAACTGTTATGAACCTACACTAAAGATAAAATTTGCAAGTAACCACAGGAAGAAAGGGCATATTGAATACTGAGAAGAATGCCTAAAGTCATCACTGAGTTTCCATCAAAATCTGTAGACAGATCACAAGACAAAGACACACTTTAAGGACTAAAGAAATAAAAATAAATGATAAACAAAGACACACTCTGGAACTCAACATCAATAGCCTTCATGAATTATGACAAAATAAACACTTTCCTGATTAAAATAAAACAACAAAAATCAGAAATAATTGATCACCAGCATATGTGGATGACAGGAATGTTAAAGGGTAACTTCAGGCTGATGGGGAATTATTCTAAATGGGAAATGGATTCATTCAGTTGAGTAAAAGGCACCAGAAATGGTTAATAAGTTAGCAAATATGAAAGATTTTGCTTTCTCTTCATCATGTTATTTAAGAAACAAGTATAAACATAAGAAGCATAAAATTCTTAATGTGCAAAGCAGAATTAATATAGATGATAAAGTTGACTAATGATTACCATATTTGTGAAACAGGAAATAGGACAAGAAAATGTAAGCAGGGTGTAGGAAGGAGACTCCCATGGCAGTTTTGGAGGGAAGAAAAGGCAAGGAGGAAATATGGAGTGTATAATGTTACCATGTAGAAGAAATGGCTGGGAACACTAGAATAATGTGCCATTAGAAATTAAAATAAAAAGTAAAGTAATGTGTCATTAACAACAACAACAACAAAGACAGGACAGGATAAACTGAGGAAGAATAGTAGAAATCAGGATGAAGGGAAAATAAGTAATCAGGTAGGTTCAAACCTGAATTAAAATTTAATTAAATAGAAATGGACTTAAAGCACCAAACATCAAACAAAAGCAGAGATTGTCAGTCAATAAAAAAGTACTGAGTTATACAGTCTTCAAAAATGTAATCTAAGGAAAGATGCACATAAAAAGTAAAGTTTAGAATAAAGAAGATATTCTATGGGCATAGTAAGCAAAAGGATAATGGAATAACCAGTGATATTAAACAAAACATTTCAAGGTGAAGATTATTGCAAAAGGTAATCAAGAGTATTACATGATGGAAAAGGCAGAAGGTTTTGGGAACGTCATAATATTCCAAAATGCGTAACAATATTACACAGCATCTAGTTCATAAAGCCAAAATTTATAGAACTGCAAGGAACATTTGCTGACACACAATCCTAGTTAGAGATTTTAATATGCTCTCCCTCAGAGATTGAAAATACTAAGTAATTATCCCTAGAATTATTAGTAAGCATATGAAATTTCTAAGTACTGTCAATCTGATCTGATTAAACATCAAACAACACATTATCTTCAGAACAGACATTCTATTAATAAAGGAGGAAATACTGCCTCATGCCTTCTTAGAGTCTCTGTCTGGTCCTAAGAATTAACTTGACATAAACTGCATTAACAGCATACACTTTTCACTGAATTTTTGCACGTACATGAGAGCCTTCAAAAGACAAGTAATACCATAAGGGGTGACCAGAGCAGGAAAATCCTATGTCTTTCAAAAAAGAAAACAATACATTTCTGAATAATTTTCGAAGCATAGGGTTTTGGGCTACAGGTAGTCAGTGGTGAAGTATCAAAAAGGTATGTTTATACAACCTTCTCCATCCTAAATTCCCTATTTCTGGTGATAAGGATGTCTCCCTTCCTCCTGGTACAGGACTGCTCCTTTCACGTGGAGTTCTATCTCTTGCTTCAGGAATAAAAGAGACGGTCAGAGTGTCCTCCATGCACCTGCTATTTCTCAGTGGCTTTAACTTAAAATGATCAAAATATGCCAAAGTGGCATATTTTGCAGTGGCATATTCTTAATAGGAACTGAATAAAGAAAGTTCATCAAGATAGACCACAGTCTGGTCTACAAAATCATTCTCAATGTAGTTCAAAAGAAAGTTCAAAATCATTCCTAATGTAGTTCAAAAAAAGAAATCATATAAAGCGTATTTTCTAATATTGGAGTTAAATTAGAATTCAATATATTCCTTGAGAATTGGGAATTAAGTAAACATTTCTAAATAAACCTTGGGTGTAAGAAAAAATAAATAACAATACAGTGAATAGTGTGGAAATTGGAGGGGGAGACAAACCATGAGAGACTGTGAACACTGAGAAACAAACTGAGGGTGTTGGAGGGGAGAGTGGGGGCTTAGGTGAGCCTCGTGGTGGGTACTAAGGAGGGCACGTATTGCACAGGGCACTGAATGTGGTGCATAAACAATAAATCTTGGAACACTACATCAAAAACTAATGATGTACTATATGGTGACTAACACAATAAAAATTTTAAAAAGAAGAACCTCATAGAAAACAACTTGAATGTATTTTATCATTGTCAACAAAAGCAAAACACATTTGTGGCATGTTTCTAAAGGAGAACTTCATAGTGAAATTATAACTTCAGGTGCCTTCCATCAGAGTAACAGGCTAAAAATAAATTATGCAAACTGCCACCTAATATACCCAGAAGAACATACTTTACCAGAAGTAGGTAACAAAAAACAATAATATGGGTAAATATAAAAAGGAAATATAAACATATACAGAATGGAGGAATTCAATCCAAATAAATGTTGGTTCAATGAAAAAATAAAATATATAAGACCTTCCTGAGAGGGGGGAAACAAATCACAAATTACCAATATTAGGAAAGAAAATAAAAATATCAGTGTATATTCTACAGATGATAAGGGATAAATAATTTATTAAACTAATTTTCATGCTATCACAAATTGAATTTTAGTACACTAAAACTATGGCTAAGGACAGCACACCCTTATTTTGCAGGTAAACGCAAGAGCCCACCATCTCAAGAGGCACTGTTGCCTCTAGTCTTTCCTGTCATTGGTCCAAAGCTGAGGCTGGACCACATCTGTGGCAAGGATGGCATCCTGGTTGGGAAGATTCCTTCCTGGGTATGTTTTCCTGGACTGAACTCAGGGTAATAGGGCATGGTTTTCCAGTTGGTGGAGTAAAGGAACCTTCTGGAGGATTTGTACATTTACACCAAGATCTCTGCCATATTAGAGATGCTGTTGTAATTCCCTGCACAAAAGAATGTCTGAGCTCTTCTGCAAGTGGGGAACTTGGAAAGGGAAACATTAAGTTGTCACAAACAAGGAACGCCAAAAAAGAAGAGAAAGTTATTACCATAGAGATGAATGACCCAATTCATCTAATGTTTGCACTGAAGTATCTGCTTTTTAATTTTAAAAAAATTAAAAGATTTTAATTATTTATTTATTTGACAGAGATCACAAGTAGGCAGATAGGCAGGCAGAGAGAGAGGAGGAAGCAGGCTCCCTGCTGAGCAGAGAGCCTGATGTGGGGCTTGATCCCAGGACCCTGGAATCATGACCTGAGCCAAAGGCAGAGGCCTTAACCCTCTGAGCCACCCAGGCACCTCCCCTTTTATTTTTTTAATTTTTAACAGAGCCACTGTACGTTCTCCAAGAGTAACACTGACTGGGTCCGCAGATAGCCCCTGTCCTGTGTAAAATTGCTGACAGGCATTTAAAGCACTATGTAGCTCCAAAGACCAGAAATGAAAAGGGATTTTAGGAATTCTCAAAATCCAAGGAAATGAGACTCAGTGAGCCCTTTGAGAACTGCTTCAAAAATGCCAGCCTCTGTCACCACATTTGGACAACTGAGTACAGACCTAGATACAGTTTTCTGTAAACAACCTGGTCTTCCCCTCCCTTCTCCACAATTCGATTCAAGTCCAGAGTCGAAACCAAGCAAAGGTCACAGTGGGCCTTGCTGGGGTCAGTTGGCCTGTGGCTTCCCTGAGTCTCAGCCCACCCTAGCTGGAGGCTGCCTGCGGCCCAGCACCAGCCCTGCTGCACCTGCTCATTGCGGGAGCACATCCCCTTCCCTCGGCCAAGCTGGGGCCCCGGGAAGCTGACGGGAAGGTTGGCCTATGGATCTGGGAGCACAGGGAGCTCTTCTGATTTAAAGAAGACTCGGTGCTGGGGACCCCCATCTAGGCTGAGCCCACCTGCATGATCAGTCTGGGCTCAGGAAGTTTGGGTTCTCACTGCAGCCCTGGACTCCTGCACAGAAGCCTTAAGTCCTCGGAGGTGGCAAAACAACTTCTTTGGACCCAGGTAGAAAAAGAGGCACAAGTGGTGACCTTGGCCAGGCCCAAAGGGCTCGGCTAGCACCCAGGGGCAGTACCTGTGCCGGGCTGTCTGGAGCTGACCCACCTGTTAGGGCTCATAGACAGCCACCAACGGGTGTGGGCGGAGCTGCCTGTTACCCGGAAGGACCTTCCTGAGGGTTAATGGGAATGTGCAGGGTGCGCCTTGGGATGTGGGCTACAGTGTGTCCCTTCATGTCTCACAACCTACAATTTGGAGCCTACCTTTGTGCCATAGTGCTCACGGTGCTGGGGCCCATGGGCCAGCAGTGGGTGCCTCCCAGGAGAGGGAAGGGCCTAGTCCAGTGCTGTCAGGCTCACCCTCCAGGTGGTGCAGGGCTGAGTGTGCTGGACACAGCTCAGCTGGCCTCCCTGTGGCACCCTGTGGCACCCCGTGGCACTCTGTGGCCCCAGAGGCATAGCAGCTCCACATCAGGCCTCGGGGCGGCTGCTGACCTGCTGTCATGTAACCTACCCTCCCACCCATCCCAAGCCACCTGCCTGCCATCCACAGGGAGGACCTCAGTGCTCTGCTGCCCGCTCACTGGACCCAGGGCAGGATGTGGCCCACCTGAAGGGCCCCCCACCAACCCCCAGCAACCCTGCCCCCACATACAACTTCCCAGGTGCGTAGCTGTCAGCACCTTCTTCTGGGTGCTGACCGCCCTTCTGGTCACTGAAGCTGCCACCTTCCAGGGTGTCCTGCTGCTGCTTTTGTCACAACCACTCATACCCCAGGGGGGTCAGGGCCTGGAGGGCAGGTGGGAGCCTGGGAGCAGAGGAGGGAGAGGAAGAGACCTCTGTCCCACAGGACCTGTCACCCAGGTCACCTGTGTGTGGAATCAAAAGTTCATTTTCTATTGCTGAGGCCCATTTTGTCACATAGAGCTTATCCTAGTCTGTCTTTCCTCTTGACTATATTGATTGGTTCTGATATGTGCTTATGACAGAGTAAAACTACTATAAAGATGTATGCACAGTCTTTTTTTTAAATTTAAATTCAATTAGCCTGCACATAGTACATCATGAGTTTTTGGGGTATGTTCAGTGATTCATAAGTTGCAAAGGACACCCCGTGCTCATCCCATCATGTGCCCTCCTTAACACCCATTCCATTACCCTATCCCCCACCCACCTACCCTCCAGCAACCCTCAGTTTTCCTATGATTAAGAGTCTCTCAGGGGCACCTGGGTGACTCAGTGGGTTAAGGCCTCTGCCTTTGGCTCAGGTCATGATCCCGGGGTCCTGGGATTGAGCCCCGCATCGGGCTCTCTGCTCGGCAGGGAGCCTGATTCCTCCTCCTCTCTCTCTGCCTGCCTCTCTGCCTACTTGTGATCTCTGTCTGTCAAATAAATAAATAAATTCTTAAAAAAAAAAAAAAGAGTCTCTCATGGGGGACACCTGAGTAGCTCAGTCGTTATCTCCCTCAGGCTCAGGTCATGATTCCGAGGTCCTGGGATTCAGTCCGCATTGGGCTCCCTGCTTGGTGGGAAGCCTGCTTCTCCCTCTCCCACTCCCCCTGCTTGTGTTCCCTCTCTTGCTGTCTCTCAGTTAAATAAATAAATAAAACCTTTTTTAAAAAGGCAGTTTTTCGTGGTTTGTCTCCCTCTCTGTTTTCTTCCCTTTCAGTTTTCCCTCCCTTCCCCTATAGTTATATGTTTCTAATAAAGTTGCTAAATGCCTATAAGTTTAACTGCTTGTTCATAGCCTAGGCACATGCGAGGTTTTATAAGAAACATTCTGAAGAGTACTTGCAAGGTTTTTATAACATGTTACACTGTCACTAGGGGTAAAAGATCTTTTATATCAAATACTTGTCAATGTTCGGTGTTGTACACCATTTTTTAAAGCCATAGGAGATTATGCAAAGCTGTTTATCCCTAGGGTTTGAGTTTGCATTTGGTTACTTATGATGCTGATAATATTTTAATGTACTGACGTGCTATGAGCTGAATGTTTTTTGAGGGACTCCCATTTTTGGTTAATGGCTGTTTCACCTTTAAGCTGTCTTTTCTTATGTTTACTTCTATGACCATATAGTTTTACCCCTTATAAATAGGCACACACTATTTTTTGCACATGAAATGAGGTAGAAATGACATGTTCTTCAATAAGTTTGCTTACATGTTTTTGTCTGCAACCTATTTTTTCCTTTACCTTTCTTAAAATTTTCCCAGTTTTACTGAAATAGCATTGATGTAACTTATGTAACTTCTAGGTATATGACAGGATGATTTGGTAAACATATATTTTGAAATGATTACTATAATAAGGTTAGTTGACACCTCTATTCCATCAAATTATTACCATCTTTATAAGAATAATATTTATTTGCATTTTTAAGGATTTTTTTATTTATTTGATAGAGAGACAGCAAAAGAGAGAGCAAGCAAGGGAACAGCACAGGAAGAAGGAGAAGCAGGCCCCCTGCTGGGCAGAGACACCCCCCACCTGCCCTGATGCGTGACTGGATCCCAGGACCCCAGGATCATGACCCGAACAGAAAGCAGCTGCTTAACTGACTGAGCCACCCAGGTGCCCCATAGGAATAACATTCAAAGTCAATTTTTACTACTGGGTATTTACTCCAAAGATACAGATGTAGTGAAAAGAAGGGACACCTGTACCCCAAAGTTCTTAGCAGCAATGGCCACAGTCACCAAACTGTGGAAAGATCCAAGATGTCCCTCAACGGGTAAATGGATAAAGAAGATATGGTCCATATATACAATGGAGTATTATGCCTCCATCAGAAAAGATGAATACCTAACTTTTATATCAGCATGGACAGGACTGAAGAAGGTTATACTGAGTGAAATAAGTCAAACAGAGAAAGTTAATTATCATATGGTTTCACTTGTGGAGTGTGAGGAATAACACAGAGGACATTTGGAGAAGGAAGGGAAAAGTGAATTGGGGGAAATCGGATGGGAAGATGAATCATGAGAGACTGTGGATTCTGAGAAACAGAGGATTTTGGAGGGAAGGAAAGGTTGGGTGAGCCTGGTGGTGGGTATTAAGGAAGGTACATATTGCATGGAGGACTGGGTATGGTGCATAAACAATGAATTCTGGAACACCAAAAGAATAAAATTAAGATAAAAATTTTAAAAAAATTAAATTGCAAATAGAATTTGTAAAAAAAAAATTCAATTTTAGAAAAGAGTTTATTTATTTGAGAGAGAGAGAGCATAAGCAGGGGTGAGGTGCAGAGGGAGAGGGAGAAGCAGGCCCCCTGCTGAGCTGGAACTCCAAGGTGGGGCTCCATCCCAGAACTCTGTGGTCATAGCCTGAGCCAAATGCAGATACTTAACCAACTGAGCCACTCAGGTGCCAGTTGAAGTCAGCTTTTAAGAAAGCTTCCACAAATATGACACAGTATTGCTGATTACAATCACCGCAGTATACATTTGCTATCAGGACCTCAGGCCTCTTACAGGTGGCAGCATGTGTCACCTGCCCACATTTACCTGTTTTCCCCCTTCCCAACCCATGGCAGCCAACATTTCAATCTGTCTTTTTGACATTACATTTTTTTAGACTCCACATGTAAGTGAGAACATGTAGTATTTGTTCTTGTCTGTATGAATTTTTCATAATGCACAAAATATTGATTAATGTCATAAATGGCAGGATTCCCTCCTTTTTATGGATGAATAAAATTCCATTATATATTTATATACCACATTTTCTTTATCCACTTAACCATCAGTGAAAACATAGGTTGTTTCCATGTCTTGGCTGTTGTGAATAAATCTCCAGGGAATGTGGGATGCACATATCACTTAATAATGATTTCATTTCTTTGTATATATGACCATAAACAATATCACTAAATTCCATGCTAGTTTCTATGTTCAGTGTTTCTTAAAGACTCTGCGTATTATTTTCCTTAGTGAGTATTAACACTTTACATTCCAACCAACTTTGCACAAAGTTCCACTTTCTCCACATCCTAGCCAACACTTGGTAGCTCTTGTCTTTTGAATGGTAGCTATTCTAACAGGTACAAAATAATATTTCATTGTGTTTTTGACAGCATTTCCCTGAGGATCAGTGTTTGCAGTCTAGGTCCAGGGGTTCAACTGGTTTGGGATGGGCTGTAATTTCTGGTCAAGGACCTGGCCTGATTCTGGGGTAGGTTGAAAACGTGGGTCTGCAGTTGTTGGCTTGGCACTGGGTCCAGCTAGAGTCTAGAGTCTGAGTTATCAGGGGCTAGTTTGGAGCCAGCAGACACAGGAACCACCTGGGCTGCAGGAGCTGGCCAATGGCCAGGTGGTCCAGGAACCTGGGTTCATGGACGCTAACTGCCTGTGGATCATGAGCATTGCCTGGGGCTCCAGGAGTCACATGGGGTCACTGTAGCTGATAGGTGCTTGGTGAACCAGAGGCTTGGGTCCGCAGGTGCCTCCAGACAGCCACCTAGGACTATGGAGGGTGGTCTTCTTGGTGCTGGAGTCAGCTGAATCAGGGCTGTGGTGCAGTCAGGCCATCACTTCCTCTCCTCCCTGGGGGAAGCCGTAGCTGTTCTGCCCTGGGCTGTCCAGGTACGTGGGAAGAGTGATAGAGGAAATGTGAATCTCTCTTTCCTACCTTCATCAATTCACCTTTTCTGATTTTTGTGTTTCATCCAGAAGACGGACTCCCTCACCTGGAATTCTTGGGTCTTGTGAAAGTATTTTTAGGCATTGATAGTTCTTCAAAAAGAAGTTTCAAGGTTAGGGAGCAATGAGTTTTAAAAATTAAAAATTTAAAAATTTCTGAGCCAAAATTTTTTTTTGTTAATGTCACTTCTCCCTCATGATGTATTGATTAGTATCTTGCCCCATTAAATTGCCTTCCCCCATTTGTCAGAGACCAGTGTTTGAGAATGTACAGGTTTATTCCACACCTTTTATTCTGCTTTAATTATCTAGTTACACTTACACCAAATCTACAATGTCTTCATTACTGGAGCTATAGAGTAAACCTTAACATAAAAGAGGGTAAATCTTCTAAATCTGAGGGATTTCATTTAAAAATTTTTCCAAGATTCTTCCCATTACTCTTACTTTTGTTTTATATATGTTTTTTGTAATTACCTTGTTAATTTTTCCAAAAATTATTCTTGGATTCCATTGAGATTGAAGTAGACTTACCCACTGGAATTTGTCTCAATTACTTTATTATCAACTTCTGTATTTTTCTATCTTTATTTATTCTATAAACTTCTGTATTTCTTATTACCAACTTCTGTATTTTTGTTTTCAGTTTTTTCAATATATGAAATTTGTCCTCCAACTTTTCAAGCATTTTGTCATTAGATTTTTTTACATTTTATTCAACTTCAAGCAACTTAACATACAGTGTATTATTAGTTTCAGGGGTAGAATTTAGTGATTCATCTGTTGCATTTAACACCCAGAGCTCATTACATCCATGTGCCTTCCCAGTTACCCCATGCCTCCACCCACCTCCCCTCCAGCAACCCATGGTTTGTTCCGTCTAGTCAAGAGTCTCTTATGGTTTGCCTCCCTCTTTGTCTTTATCTTATTTTTCCTTCCCTTCCCCTGTGTTCATCTGTTTTGTTTCTCAAATTCCATGTATGAGTGAAATCATATGATATTTATCTTTCTCTGACTGACTTATTTCACTTAGCATAATAAACTCTCATTCCATCCATGTCATTGCAAATGGAAAGATTTCATTCTTTTTGATGGCTGAGTAAAATTCCATTATAGATATATGTGGGGTAACTGGGTTCCCCTCTAGGAATCTGGTGGTTTCCTGTCCCACATTTAGTTATTCTACCCATTTTGAATTAATTTCTGTGTATTTTGTAAGAAAGTGTTCCAGTTTCATTCTTCTGTATGTTGCTGTCCAATTTTCACAACAATGTTCATTGAAGAGACTGTCTTTTTTTTTCCATTTAATATTCTTTCCTGCTTTATTGAAGATTAGTTGATCATAGAGTTGAGAGTCCATATCTGGCTTCTGTATTAAGTTCCACTGAACTATGTGTCTATTTTTGCCAGTACCATACTGTCTTGATGATTACAGCTGTGTAATACAGCTTGAAATCCAGAATCATGATGTCTCCAGCTTTTGTTTCCTTTTTCAACATTACTTTGGCTATTCAGGGTCTTTACTAGTTCCATACGATAAATAATTTTAGAATTGTTTATCCTACCTCTGTAAAAATTGCTGACATTATTTTGGTAGGGATTGCATTGAATGTATAGATTGCATTGGGTAATATAGACTTTTTAACAAAATTTATTTTTTTCCAATCCATGAACATAGAATGATTTTCCATTTCTTTGTGTCTTCCTCAGTTTCTTTCATAAAGTGCTCTATAGTTTTCAGAATACAGATCTTTAACCTTCTTGGTTTTGCTTATTCCTAGCTATCTTATGGTTTTTGGTGCAATTGTAAATGGGATAAATTTACTGATTTCTCTTTCTGCTGCTTCATTGTTGGTGTATATAAATGCAACTAACTTCTGCACATGGATTTTATATCCTGCCACTTTGCTGATTTCCTAAATCAGTTCTAGCAGTTTTTTGATGGAGTCTTTCTGGTTTTCTATATAAAGTATCATGTCCTCTGCAAAGAGTAAAAGACTGACTTCTTCCTTGTTCATTTGGATGCCTTTTATTATTTTTGTTGTCTTTCTTTTATCAATGTGGTGTATCATGTTGATTGATTTGCAGATATTGAACCACCCTTACAGCCCACAAATAAATCCCACTTATCATGATTTTAATATACTGTTGGATATGATTAACCAGTATCTTGTTGATAATTATTGCTTCCATGTTCCCTACGGATATTGGTCTGTAATTCTCCTTGTTAGTGGGGTCTTTGGTTTGGGGATCATGGTAATGCTGGCCTCATAGAATAAGGTTGGAAGTTGTCCTTCCATTTCTGTTCTTTGAAACATTTTCAGAAAAATAGGTTCTAATTGTTTTTCAAATCTTTGGTAGAATTCCCCTGGGAAGCCATTTATCCCTGGAATCTTGTTTCTTGGGAGATTTTTTATTACTGCTTCAATGTCTTTGCTGGTTATAGGTCAGTTCAGGTTTTCTGTTTCTTTATGTTTCAGTTTTAGTAGTTTATATGTTTCCAGGAATTTATCCATTTCTTCAAGATTGCCTGTCCATAGATATTATAAAATTATATCAATTAACACTATCATTAATTTTGAAGTTTATTTACCTATAGAATTGAAGATTTCTGTTTGTTTTCTGTATTAGTTTTACCCTATCACTATTTCCCAGAAACCTTCCTTGCATGTCTTTTATGCTAAACATATTAAATCAATGGATATTAAGAAAAAGTTATGTTTCTTAATTTGAAAATCATGTTATTTTTTTCCTTTTAATAACATTCAAATCAGTTTTAATGGTTGTCTGTAGTGACAAATTTTCATTTTATTGTTTGAAAATTTAACCAAAGTCTAAAGGTTGTTGTAGTTATTGGGATAGATTAGTTGTCCTGAAAACAACAATGAAAATAATTCTGTGCTCTATCCAAAATGCCTTACATTGTTGAGCTTTTTGATTGCCAATAGAATATACTTTTAATAAGGATATCACCCTCTCACAAGCAAATCTGAGTCACTTGTATATCATCAATTAAATCCCAAGACAGATGCACACTCTAATTCATTTCCCACATTTCACAAAACTGGGAAAAATCTCTTTTATTTTTTTTTGAAACTTTTTTTTTAATTTATTTCAGCGTAAGAGAATTCATACATAGTTTTAAACCACACCCAGTGCTCCATGCAATGCGTGCCCTCCACAATACCCACCACCAGGCTCCCCCAACCTCCCAACCCCCGCTCCTTCAAAACCCTCAGGTTATTTTTCAGAGTCCATAGTCTCTCATGGTTCATCTCCCCCCCAATTTCCCTCAACTCCCTTCTCCTCTCCGTCTCCCCATGTCCTCTGTGTTATTTGTTATGCACTGCAAATAAGTGAAACCATATGATAATTGACTCTCTCTGCTTGACTTATTTCACTCAGCATAATCTCTTCCAGTCCCGTCCATATTGCTACAAAAGTCGGGTATTCATCCTTTCTGATGGAGGCATAATACTCCATAGTGTATATGGACCACATCTTCTTTATCCATTCGTCTGTTGAAGGGCATCTTGGTTCTTT
>PISX010019504.1:0-37938 GCA_004024625.1 Mellivora capensis | reverse complement strand
TTCCTTCACTTACAGATCTGAGTTCCTCAGTGCTACTATTCTTTTAAATGATTTTTTTCTTTCCACTGAGTCCAAGGTAAAAAGTATATAAGAAACTATTTAGAATATGAATACAACCAAATATAGGACAGGAAGCACCATATGTATACTTGACAGACATGTGATACTGACACAAAAACTCAAAGAGCTTGTGTGTGGCGGGCGGGGACATCTTTTCAAATAATACAGAATTTTCCACTTAGCGAAAACACAGCTATTAGTGACATGATGCCATCAGCGCATGTCATGGTCATGTTAAGTGATACTGTCATGGAGCCATTGACGTCGACACCAGCACTGTTTGGACATGCCTCAGCCTGATTACCGTCTATTCCAGAAGGTGTGAATATAATGATGTGTTGGAGTGACACCTAAGGAGTGATTTCCTGTCACACCACCAATTCGTTTTCAGAGCAATGATTCTATAAAGAGAACTGAATGATGGACAAAAAAGCAATTTCTTTGAACCAAACAAGTTCAAATTATAGGCGAGGAATGAATTTATTTTACAAAATTGTTATTTTTAAATTAAACGAAAAGTAAGAGTCTTTAGGTATGCTTCCAGGCTATTTTTCAAAAGAAAAACTGATTAATACCATCTAAAAGTGACTCCAAATTAATCGTTTCACTTCATAATAGAGGTTCCATGATTGGCATTACGTGGATCAACAGTGATAGCATTACTGAGGCATGTGACTAAATTACTTCCTGACTCTATCCTCTTAGGCAGTCTGGGGAGAAGAAAGAAAATGCAAGTGGAAGATTATCAAACTGGTTAAAAGAAAAAACAAAACAAAACAAAAAACCCTAACAAAATTCACATATTGATGCCAAGTCTCTTGTAGAAAGTCCCAGGGCTGTGTCCCGGTCGACATTTGATCAATGAGAGAAAGTACAATTCTCAAACGTGTAATTAATAAGTGAAAGAAGTACCACTAATAAATTGAATTTTAAAAAATGAGAACTCAAAAATGTCTTGTTAGAGAAGAAAAATGATTCGACAGAAAGAGACAATATGTAACAAGGATAAATGTAAAATCGTCCTCACAGGGTCACACAATTAACTGCACAAGTACAGAGTGAGGGAGACGTGGCTTTGGAGTAGTTGTTTAAAAAAAAAGACTTGGAAATTTTATTTGACGTTGGACGTAAAGCAACAACGAACGTGCTGCCCTAGATTTAAAATGGAGGACAACAGAATATTTGACTGGATTAATAAAAGAAGGGTGTCCTGAAGGAATTTGTTTTCTACCGCTTAGAGGACTCGGGAGCAAGGTGTTGAGTTCAAGATCCTTGCTTTTCAAAAGGCATGGGCAGCGCGGTGAGCGACTAGAGGATTGTGGCAGGATGGGAGCTCTCAGCCGAAAGAGCAAGGACCCCACGTCTGCCTGAAAAGAGAAGGTCCGATGGCTGTGGTCAAGTATTTGAAGACCTACTACAAGAAGGTGGTACTCTGGGGCACCCCAAAGGATAAACAGAGGCAGATTTCAGCATTTTTGCTGCCTGTGCTTCATAGTGAGTCTGGTCCAACCACACACGCGACAGGGTCCGCGTCTAAAGGCGCTTCAGAAATACTGCGGTGACTGTCAGCACAATTGCTCAGCACAGCAAAATTTTGAAGTCTTCATTCCTGGCAGGGTTCGAGTGGCAGCTGGCTGACTAGGATACCTAGTCAGGAATCCTGCATTTGGTGGGGGAACATGAAAAAAAAAACCAAAAACAAAAAACAAAAAAACCCCACAGCACCTACTATCCCTTTGCAACACACATCCTATGCTTCTAATTTCACATTCGTAACTTTCGTGAAGATAGTCCTAGGGCATTTGTATAAGCAATATCTAACTATGCCTGCCTTGATAAATGAGAAATAACTATAAATTTAAATGCAATCTGAAAGAGTCCAGAAGGTGAAATTCTACCAAAGTTTGGAAATTATAAATTAATGTTGTCATGGCAACCCTAGCTGATATCATCCAGTGCGGCTGAAACAGTTCTTGCTCTGGGACTATCAAAACAATAAATGGGTTTATATATTCAATGTCACAAACCGGCACTCAATAATATTTTTAATGCTTTCATTTTTTAATTTTTGAGGCCGTTGATTTGCATTTTTCTCCTTGAGCATTCGCTATTTTCACGTGACCCTACACTGGGCTCTGGTGTTACCGCCGGGTTGTCAATTGCATCCAGAGTCGAGGAAGTCACTGGAAGCCCCGTGCATGCACTGAATCCAGCCCTCTGTGCACACTTCACAGGGGAAATAAACAGAAAGGACAGAGACTTCCTAGATCAGGACGTTAGGAGCCGCAATAGCCAGAATAACATCTTCCACTTTCCTCCTAAAAATTACAAGGCTGCCCACATTCCTGTAATAAACACTCATCGGTCAGAAGTGGCAGTATGTCATCAGACCATCTCACTTCTGTTTATGGCACTTCAATAAATGGGTTTTCTCGGTTCTGTATTAGCAATCACTGTAATGTATGAAAGCCAGCCCACACTGAGAACATTATTGCCTCCAATCAAAACCATTCTTCCCTTAGTACACTAAAGCTCTTACCCCTTCTTGTAAGCAACAAAGGCGACAACAAAAGAACTTCCCAAACACCCACAGTTAAGGAAAGAACAGCTCCAACAAAGTAGGTGTGAAATCTGTCCCTGGTGTCTAATTTGTCTATGAGTCTTCCTTTTCATGGTATTTTAGTGACTTCCTTTATTTGTAATTTATCAGCAAAGAATAGAAATAAAAGTTTATTTTGATGGCAGCGCACCTGGCTATTCAGAGATCCAAAGACTTGCTTTGTTTTTTCTTATGTTATCCTGGCAGAGGATGTGAACATGCCCCTTTTCCATGCCTTCGTGCTGTCCTCATAATCCCAGATGAATGCTTGCACAAATGCAAACCATCAGGTAGGACAGGCCTTGAGCGAAACGTGAAGGCAACTTCCTTGTGGTCCTTTTTCACCCCTGGATGGGGGAAATCTGGGCCCCTCGACCCAGATTGCTTACTTTCCTCCTTATCAGTCTCAGGGAAGGGTCCATCCAAAAGTATTCAACCGAAGGAGCACGTGTCCAGCAGGTGTAAGTTACCACTTCCCTAGCCTTTGCATTTTAGGCCCTGCGGCTGGGCTCTTGATATCTCCTTTTGTTTAGTCACAACAAAACACATGGGTATCATTGATTTCACCTCATATAAGAAAACGAAGACTCAGGAAGATTAAATAATTTAAATAATATAGACAGCCAATTACATATATCAAAACCAAGTCTTTCAAGCGCCAACTTTGTCCTCCTTTTTTTCTGATAAGCACTATTGATCTTAGGAAAGGGAACAGAGTTTGTATGTAGGCTTTCACATACCAGAGAGCAGGAGAGAGAAGCTCTTACTATCTTCAGGGCCCTTTCGAGGAGTATGGATTCTGAAATCACACCATGAAGGCTGCTACCTTTCTCGTCTACGCAGGAGACCAGCCTTCCCACTGGAGACAAAGAAGTGGATGTATCATAATTTAGGAAAAGCCTTCCCCGTATCTTCCCAAGTTGCACATAGGGTACAAATGGGATCCAGAGACCAGTAGGGCAGCTCATTAGTAAGCAGTGTTTGATGTCAGGGGTCTAGAACCAGGTAACAGCCAGTATCCAGCCAAGCTGTCAAACTCGCTGAGTTTCCTGCCCACTGCTGGCCGGTGTCGGTACTGAAGAAGCCTGGAAAGGAGTAGCGGGGACTCAGCCTTGGGCTTGTAGCTCAGCAGTAAGACTACTGTCCTAAGAAAGCTTGGATAAATATGTTGGGACCCTTACCTAAGGCAATCTGGGTTTCCTACACTAAACACAAAGCAGGGACCTGGGAATGAGGGCGACAAAGTGAAACCTAGGGCACAAAGTGAAAACGCAGTTACCCAAGAATGAGGCTGAGTTACGGCTTTCTAGGTAAACTGCCTGAGCAAGGCAAACTGCAGGGCCAATCCCACGGGGAGTCCTTAAGGAATGGATGCAAGGGAGCTGGGACCCTCCTTCAACCGGCCTAAACTGGTCCCAGATCCTGCACATGGGAGAACAATAACCACACCAACTTGGTCACCATTTTCTCAGGCCATTTTCTGTAGATCTATGTCTTTCAAACTTTTATTTTTAGCACATGAAACTCTCTCCTTAGGAGAATTTTAGACACATGCCTAATATGTAGACACAGGTAAAAACAACTGCTCAGGGGGACTCTTCCCTGAACCAAAGGGGTCCCGACAGACACGATCTGCAGATAACCAGGAGAGAAGGCGCTGAGTCACTCTGCCTATCAGACTTCGCTGGAATCTGATCTTGCTAAATTTTTCCCATGATAGTCATGGTTTCTTGCCCACACCTCCAGGTTTCTCCCTCCTGCCCAGCCCGATAAGCTCTGGTTTTCCTACCACTGGTCGGCTTTTCTACTGTGAAAACATAAAGCTCTGCATATCTCCTAGGACACAACATAGTACCTTCTGGGTCTTTCAGATAGCCCATGTGCCCTTCTTCCAAGCCTCGGGGGCCAACTGATCCCCGATGGCTGCCCTCGGTATCTCAAGGGCTCTCGCAGCTGTTGTCAGATGCACAATGACTCTGTGCCATACGTACTGTTAAGGGTCGAGACCCACTGGTTCACTAGTTTGTCCAGAATCCTAGAGCTAGACAGTGGGGGAGCTGGACCTTAGACCACTGGGAAAGATCAATGGCAGGATGGGGTGTCTCAGGGTCCTAGGCAAGACTCTAGATGCCACACAAGCCGGGGCCTCTCGGGAATGTGCCTCCACTTACCTTTCCCTTGCTCCTACTGTCTATCTCAAACCTTCCCTCTGGCACACAAGCATCCCCGCCTCCCACTCGCGAGGATGACTGGGTAGCCAAGGAAGACAGATGTGCTATCATCATGATTTCAGCACCATGCACACTGCGTGTATGACTCCCGGCTGCAGCCTGCTGCAATCTGTCTCTTTGATTCTGAATCTTATCTACAGCACTCGTATCTCCGGATTTAAGAATGGAGCAATAGTGGCTTCTTTGTACCTGTAGGGCTGACTTAATCATTCAATGAGCTCACGGGCTTGGCTCATATAGGATGCATCTCCTGGGAATGAAGAGATGTTCCCTAATGATGCTGTCCAATAGAACGAGGATGCAAGCCACACAGGTAATTTGAATTTTTCTAGTGGCCATGGTAAAAAAAAAAAAAAAAAAAGGAAAAAAAAAAGGTAAAAGTAGACACGTGAAATTATTTCGATAATGTTTTATTCAAACTGCTATATCCGAAAGATTTCTGTTTCAGTATGTAATCAATATTTGAATTTGTTAATGAAATATTCTACATTTTTTTCCTCAGAGACTGTGAACTGGGGCATATTCTCCTCTCATGTCACATCTCAATTTGGACTGGCCGTATTGTAAGCGCTCAATGGCCACACGCAGCTAGTGGCTGTCGTACTAGAGAGCACAGTTCTAGAATCTCTTCTCTGTTCCCATCCTTCCTCTCATTTCTCTCCTGTAACAACTCATTTCCTCAAGTAGGGATGCTCGGGGCCCGGGCAGGGACCAGGATCATTAGAGAAGACTTTGATACACACACGAAGGGAGAACCCAGATCACAAAGGAGCTTTTGTGCCATGCTAGGGAGCTTAGATTTTATCCTGGAGAAGCAGTGACTCTGCTGAAGGGTTTTAAGCGGCAGAGAGCCGTGATCAAATTTGCCTTTTAGAAAGGCAGCAGTGTGGGGCATGGATTGGAGGCAGGCCAGGCAGAAGGCAGAGGGGCCGGTTATGAGGCCACTGCAGTGATCTCCAGAGAAGTGAGGAGGCCCCGAAACAAAGCTGTCATGGTGGTATGAGTTCCAGACAGGCGAGGGCAGATTCCAAAGCCTCTGAGAAAGACGGTTTCGACGGGGCTTGGTGGTCAATGAAATGGAGGGGTTGAGGAAGAAGGAGGAATCTAGAACAACTCCCAGATTTAAAAATTGGTGAAGTGGGTTTCATTGATTCAGAGAGAAACTACATTAGAAATAGGCCACAGGGGGAAATCAGGAGAGAGGAATGACTCAGAAAACAGGTGGGCCAAGTTTCAAGGAGCAGAGAGGGGCGCTCACTAGGGCGCACAGGTCAAAAATCAGAAGAGAATCCTGGACAATGGACCTGCCAGTGTGAAAGTCAGAGGTGGCCGTCATGAGAGGACAGGGCTGTGGGGGGGCTGTAGAGAAAGGGCAGAAGGGGCGGTGCAGGTGCTGCGTAAGAACCGATCCTCCTACAGAGAGGAGTGGGATGGAACCAACCAGACCTAGAGGGAAGGTCCAGGGAGATTCTGCTGCTCTCGTCCTCTGTTTTTATAAAACACGAGGAGACTTACGCATGTTAATGCACTGAAAAAAGTTTGGTTGAGCCCCAGAAGAAAAGAGAGGTACTAGAGCAAGGTCCCTGAGGAAGCAAGAGGGGATGGTGTCCGGAAAGATTAGGCTCAATAAAGGTAAGGAAAGGTGTGAGGAAGATATAAGGAAGATATAACATTATCATCGTGAAACTATTTTTCCTTACTTAGGAATAGAAATGAAAATATAATTATATAGGAAGGCGTTTTAAAACTAGTACTGCATATCATGTATAAAATCAGATAAACGCTGAGCACAGAAGTCACTTGTTTCCTGGAGCCCCAGATCTGTGGTCTTGGTACATATTTCCCCTACCTTTGTGCTTTATCTAGATCACCTTGGTTGCTCGGGAGAGCGACAGCGGCTCTGTATAGCTTGTAGCCTCTCTGGTTGGTCAGTGTTGGTGCTGAATGGATAGGTAAATATTTTAGTATCACCACGAATTATCTGGCAGAGCAGTGTTGAGAAAAAAGCCCGGGCTTGGGGGGACCAGGCACTTGACAGACTCCTCTGCCACTTACCAGCTTTGCAGATTCAATCAAGTTATGTAATTTCCCGGACTTCTGTGTTTCTCGCTCTCAAAAAGATACCTAATCCCTACCTTGCAAGACCACCATGAGGTTAAACGAGATGATCAGTAAATGATACCTATTACGATGGTGGTAATTGCGTTCACTTTGTTCTGAATTTTTAGAATTGGGTGCCGCTGCTCAAGAAATTGTGCTTTGCAGCGATCAACATCTTGAGGCCTAAGGAGAACTGAATCACCAATCCTAGTGTTTGGTAAGGGCCCTAAACATCCTAATAGCCAGGGGCACCTTGATGGCTTAGTTGGTTAATTGGCAGACTCTTGATCTGGGCTCAAGTCGTGAGCTCATGGGTCCCGAGACTGAGCCCCTCCTCAAGCCCCACGCTGGGTTCCACACTCGGAGTCTGCTCGAGGAATCTCTTCTTCCCCCTCTGCCTCCCCACCCCTACTCACTCTCAATTGCTCGCCTGCTCTCTCTCTCTAAAATAAATGAATCTAGGGGTGCCTGGGTGGCTCAGCTGGTTGGGCATCTGCCTTTGGCTCAGGTCATGATCCCAAGGTCCTGGGATTGAGCCCCACATCGGGCTCTCTGCTCACTGGGGAGCCTGCTTCTCCCTCTGTCTGCTGTTGCCCCTGCTTGTGCTTGCTCTCTCTCTCTCTCTCTCTCGCTTGCTCTGTATCAAGTAAATAAAATCTTCTAAAAAAAATAAAATAAGTAAATCTTTAAAAAATATATTAAAAATCCTAATGGCCATCCAATGTTCGTGTCCTTTCTTCATCACAGTACATACTCAGTCTCGGCCCTCAGATGCCTGACATCTGCTCGACACCGAATTTGCTGCTCAACCTTTCTAAGCTTCGGTATTGCCCTTCAGTAAAAGGGGGGTAATGAGGGTTTGTACTTGAGAGCAGTGTTGTGAGGATAAAAGGAGATCAGGCATGTATTTAAATGAGACACTTTCTGTTACAGCCTGTGCTTGGATATATTTTGGCATGGGGGGCGAAGGGGGCTTAGCCACCTCATGAAACAGCACAACCCGTAATAGGACCACCTTTCTTACACTGACCCCAAATCTATCCTAGGTTTGCAGTTCGTGGGGGTAGCTCTACAGAATCAGAACTAGGGTTCTAGAGAACGGCACGTTTCCTCATTTACTGAGCTCTCCTGGGTGCACTGGACAGCACCTCACAGCCGGCTGGCTCCTTGGGGCCAGACCTCTCCCTACATAGAGTACTATTAAAGTTTCAACCTTCCGCCGTGTCTCCATAATGCAGGAGACCTTTTGCGTGTTCTGAACAACCTGGATGCTACCCAGGAATGCACTGGTTATATTGCTTACAAGATTTATTTTGGGGCTTTATATCATATCAGTTCAGCACTTGGCACCTAAAGTAATTATCGCAGGGATCTGTATATCCTTCACGTTTCCCACTGTATATCCCACGTTTCCCATCCCAGTGAAGTGGGCTTCACTGCAGCCCACCAAGGCCCGGGGGAGCTCTGGCGGGGGTTCAGCTCAGGGAGCAGAGGCAGTGACACAGGGCACTGATGTTACAGTCGCAACTCGAGAATGCCTGGCCCTCCCTACCCCATCACCATCCCCCCCACCTCCCCCCGCCCCCAATTCCCAATAACAGCTACCGAAATCTTTCAATAACAAGCCCAGGCAACTGTCCCTTTAGAAAGGACCCACCGCCTCCCAGCAAAAGGAAATCTTCCCCTCTGAGCTCTCTTAGACCTTGGTTTCCGGGTTACATGTGTCATTTCTCCTGTTAAGACTATAAACTCCTTTCTGGCAAAAACAGGGTCTTGGATAAAGGGAGTCTCATTGCAAGTTTAAAAGAACTGCATTCTATCCTGAATATAATATGGTGGTGTGGCAACTTCCCCCTACTTACCTTTCATCCCTGGATGGATCCCCAGATAAATTTTTTTTTTTTTAATTTATAAGGAAGTTTTAAAATGAAAAGGCTGGGCAGCCCCTGCAATACAGGGGATTTTATGGCCGATTAGCTGAACTTGGATTTAACTGAGGACTCCAGCCTAATTGTTTTAGGTATAAAATCCTGGCATAAAGCCTGAATGCTTTTATTTTTGCTCACTACTGAGACCCATCACTCCACCTTAAAATAACGACAGCCTCCTTAATTCCAACTCACAACTGCCAGCCTCCATCATTATCTCAACTCTGGAAAATGCCGAGGCCTCAGAATCTCACAGCTGATGAATGGAGAGGCTGATTAGAACCACGGAAGAAAAATGAGAAAAAACTCCTTGACAGATGTCTCCTTCAAATGCCTGTCCCTTTTATCTAATGTCAACATTAATTTCTATGTTAACAAATATTTACTGAGGTCATGACTAGGTGTCAAGCTGCAAGCTAGGCTCTGGGGACATAATGGTGAGTAGGACACAGGCAATATCAAACCCTATCATTTAAAAAAAACTCACCTTTACAGGTTATTGATTCTACTGGTAGACTTTCAAGAGTTTGCTATGCCAGAGCCCTGTAGATGGTTCAAGAACAGCATACAGGGTCCATCAGTGCCCTCAAGGAACTTGTAGTCTAGTTGGAAAAGCAAGATGAAGCGTTTAATGGCACAGGAGAGTATCAGTCTAAAGGGATAGTGTGGACAAATGGGCAGAAGAAGAAACCAATGAGTAATGTGGTCAGGCTGACTTTAACTTGGAGATGGTTGTTAGAGGAAAAAGGAAAAGGCCTTCTAAAAGGCAGAGCATGAACAAAGGGGTACACAGTCATCTTAGAAGGGCAGTGAGACCCAATTACCAGGAAGAGAAGTTCATGTTGGAAAGAAGGAGAAAATAAAAGGCAATAAGTCAAAGGCAAGACTGTGAAGTATATTAAAACCTGGTTGAGAGGTGGGACTGAAGTTGGGGGTGGGAGGTGACGCACGGAAGGAACTTGAACTAGTAGAAAGAGCACTGGCTTCTGAATCAGATAAACCGGAGGTCAACACAGCCTTCCTGCAGGACAGTCCTTGGGTAGGAGTTCTAAGAAGAGTTTAGGAAGGCTGATATGGAAGCACACTTAGTCGGAGAACTCACTAGCTCATTAGAGACCAAGACGTAGCCGGCTCTAATCAACCTAGAACAGTGATGGCCAAGGACCAGAGCTATCAGGGAGAATGAGGAATGCAGAGATGTAGGACTGGCTCAGAGAAACTATTACAAAGGAAAAGTTAACAGGTCTTGACGGAGTTTTACTGAGGGAATGAAAGGAAGGAGGGTATGGTCCCTGGGTCTCGAGTCTGGGTGATGAAGAGAATGCTGGGTATCAAAATAAGGGAAGTCTTCTCCATTGTGAAAGGAACAGGGTTAGCAGAGAATCTGAAAGGTCTGTTGTCAGCCATGCAGCCTTGAGTCTCACAGCAGGACACCCGCCATGAAAAGTCTATTAAACAGGTGCATAAATGGGAAGAGTACTAGAAATAAAAATGTACATGTTGTAAGAACAGCTAACACCATCACATTTAAGGATATTTTATTAGAAAATAAAAATACTCGCTATTAAACAAAAATAATGGGTCTGATATAAATAGTAGAGAGAAATACATTTTCGCAGACTATTTCTTAGTTCTGGTACTTAGGGGATCCTATCCATTACCACAACACTGAACGAATAAACTTCTGTAGAAATTCAACATATGGCCTATTTACATAACAAGCATCACAACTCCAAATTAGCCATTTTGATGTGTCAAGGAAATAACACCTTCATAGCAGACTACTCCAAAAAAGGAAAAAAAAAAAAAAGTTTTGTTTTTCTTTTATAATTATGTATACTGGGTTTTTAACTGTTTGTATCAGGAAAAATCGTATTTGAATTGTGTGATTACACTCGAAGGCAGAACAGTGATGGAATGAATTGATTAGCTGAATTATGCACAATCATTCAGAAATCAATAAACAGACTCCATCACTTAGATCTTTCCATATCATATAACTGCCCTCATGTTCTGTGCCATGCTGATAAAAGCGACTATTCTCTGTGTACAAAAATGGTTAACAGTCCTGTGATTCCATTATCAGAGTCAGGAAAGGGTCTACAGAAGATGACAGGGCAATGGGTGGGCAATATCAATCTATTACGTACAAAACCCACTCCACTTTCATCAATGGCCAGACAGGTGGTGGCAGCTTGGATCTTACCATAAGCAAACTCAACTTCTTCCATTTCATCAAATCTATAACCAAAAGTTCTTGTCCTGGCTCACACCATGGGATCAAGACTGTATAAAGATAATAGAAGAAAGACCACCAAGGCGCCTTTCATACATACGCCAAAAATGAATAGTCATGGTTAATTCCAGTACACTTCTATGATCACAGACTCAGAAACTGATAGAAGTTAGAACCAAAAATGAGATGTCTCTAAAGCTTCACTTCTTATGGCAAGTATTTCCATCTGCACAGCAAAATTGATCTACGAGACGCTTCCGACTGGCAGCACTTCAAAGACTGCAATGGTGTGGCCTAAGCATTTTCTTTCCCTGATCATTATGAAGTGGTAAAACAGCTTCACAAGCCCACAGATAGCCATCCCCACAATGGCCACTTAAAAAAATCAGTGGGAGCATAGAAACAATCAACTTAAGACTTTCATTAGGGAGCTCCCTAAAACGACATGAATACAAAATAAGTTTATCATTCTGCCTGTCTAGATTAGTATGTTAAACTAAGTTGATTCCTAGGAAATAAATTTAATATTTTCGGAGGTGGGCATTAAAGAGAGAAAGAAAATTGGCAATATACTCCTTTGCCAGGTGTTGAGTTTTTACTATCCTCTTAAATATTCCCTGCATTCAAGTGATTTGTATTTTTATGCAAATTCTCCTTGGGGGCTAGGCTAGTCGCCTGTGTGTGTGTAGTGTGTGTGTGTGTGTGTGTGTGTGCGCGCGCGCGCATGCTTAAAGCCACACACGGGGGCGCCTGGGTGCCTCAGTCTGTCGGCTAAGCTTCTGCCTTAGGCACAGGTCAAGATCCCAGGGTCCTAAGATCCAGCCCTGTGGGGCTCCCTGCTCAGAGGGGAGTCTGCTTTTCCCTCTCCCTCTGCCCCCCACCCCGATTATGTTCTCTCTCTCTCAAATACATAAAATCTTCTTAAAAAATAAAGCCATACAGGGGCGCCTGGGTGGCTCAGTGGTTTAAAGCCTCTGCCTTCGGCTCAGGTCATGATCCCAGGGTCCTGGGATTGAGCCCGCATCGGGCTCTCTGTTTAGCAGGAAGCCTGCTTCCCCCTCTCTCTCTCTGCCTGCCTCTCTGCCTACTTGTGACCTCTGTCAAATAAATAAAATCTTTAAAAAAAATAAAAATAAAGCCATACATATACAGAGTTTGACATATTTTACATTCTCTTCCTTCATAAAACAGGTTTTAACAAAGCTTGAGTTTAATCCAAAACACTAGAGACTGCAGCCATATTTGCCATGTTCAAATAGAAAATCATTCCCAAAGCTGATTTTCACCAGTTAAAGATCCAATAAATACTATCATACACAGAGTTTTAAGCAGTACAGTTACTTGATAAAACTGTCCCCATGTATAAAACACACTGCTTTCCAGCTAAGTGTCAGTTTTATAAAGCCGATGAAATACTTTATCCGGAAGGCAATCTTAGCCTTTATTTTCAGAGTATCTTTCACAATAATTGGGTTTGTTACTTGAATATTCTTTTTTTTTCTTCAGAATGAAGCAATTTTGACTTCCTGCCCCTTCTTTTCCCTGCCATCTTGCCCATCTGCTGAACCTCCAGAAAACAAAATCAATCAGAACGGCAATGAATTGTTCCTCTAAGACAAACTAAAACGATGCCATAAAGGTCACACGACAATACTCTTTCAAATCCTGGAATAAGCCTCTTAATCTGCATAGGTTCTAACATTTCGGAGACTTTTCTTTCTTTTGACAGGACAGGCAAAAGCTTTTCACATAACATTTAAATTTTGTTTAAAAAGCAAGTGAAAAATATTACATACAACGTTTTATGTAAGGAAAGAGGCTGTGTTTGAAGTTCAAGGTTTTTCACCAGTTCTCGAGCCACAGAGTCTGTAAAGGAAAGGAAAACGCTGTACAGAAAGAATCTCTAGTGTCAGGTCTCCAAAACCTTGACGACGCTCAAACCAGGACCGCTGGGAACTGAAAGCTCACGAAGTTCACAAACACCGCCCCCGCCCGAGCCCCCCACTCCCCCCCAAAGGGAAGCCTCTACTCGCGAGGATGCGAGGCCGCGATCGCATCTCTGCCCGGGTGAAGTCTCAGCCCTCCACCGCCCACGTCTGCCGCAAGTATTAACCGGACAGTGCGGGCGAGCAGGGCCGATCTCCCGAGACACGCCAAGTCCAGGGTGCCCAGGGCGCCAAGAACGCTCTCCGCGCCTCCGCCACAACCGCCGCCGGGGGCTTCAGTCCGCCGCCCGGTCCCGGGCCCCCGCCGCCGCCCGCGGACGCCGGGTCCGCCCGCCCAGACGCGGCGGCGCGACCGCTTCGTCCGGCCCCATCACCCCGCCTGCCAGCGCGGCGACCGAGCGGCTGCCGGGGGCCAGCGCACCCGGCTCCCGCCCGGCGCCGCGACGCGGGCGAGGGCGGGCGAGGGCGGGCTCGTCCCGGCCGAAGCGGGCGGCTCCGCGGCTCGGACCGAGGGCGGCGGGCGGCGGCGGGTCTCCCTCCGCTCCGCGCGTGGAAGGGGGCGCTCGCACCGGGGCGGGCAGGCGAGGCACCGCGGCCGATTCAGATCCGGGGCGGGCGGGTCCACGTCTGAGCGCGGCGGCCACACGCTCGCCCCAGGCGCGCAAATGTGCGCCCGACCGGCGCCTCCTCCCACCCGCCCGCTCTCTCGCTCGCGCCGGCCTGAGCAAGGAAGGACGCTGACCTCCGCGTCCGGTCCGCGCCGCCGGCCCGCGGCGGCGCCGAGCGGGGGCCACACCCAGCGCCCCGGGAGGCGGCGGGGGCTGGGCGGCCCAGGCTGCGGAACGCGCGGCCCGGGCCGAGCCTCCGTCCCGGCCGCCCAGGCCCCGCCGCGTCCGCCTGAGCCCCGGGCCCGCCGCGCGGGAAGCGGGCGGCGGGGCGGCGGGGCGGCGGGGCGGGGGGAGGGCGGGTGTCCCAGGCGGCGGCGGCGACCGGGAGTCCCGGGCTTACCTCGGTGCGGAGCGCCGGCTGCTCTGCCCCGGGCCGGGGGACGGCGACCGGGGGTGCGGTCGCGGGGGGAGGCGCGGCGGCTGTGGCAGTCCCTGCGGCGCGGAGGGCGGGCCGAGCGGGAGCCGCTGCCTGGGCCGCGCGCCGTCCGGAGCTCGCCCGGTGCTGCCGGCGCTCGCGGCGGAGGGCGCAGCCAGCTCGGCCCCCGGACTGGATTCCTTCACTGACACAACTCCGGATCGGCCGGCTCCACGCAGGGACGCTCCCGCCCCTCGCAGGCGGCCCCCGCCCGCCGGCCGAGCGGCCAGCCCGCCCCTCCGTGTCACTCACCCGGGCGCACACACCCCGAGCCGGCGCCCCTCGCTCCCGCTCGCTCACACAGAGCTGCTCACGCCTCCCTCGGGTTTTGTATCCGCTCACACGCACGTTCTGACACAGATGCCTTCCCTCCACACGCCCTCCCTAGCTCCTTTTCCCACCCCACTTTCTAGAAGAATCCCGTACAGCTTCCGCACTTTGCTCGCTTGCCCCACACCTACCTCCTCGCCTTTCCCCGAACCACCACCTCACTTAAACTGCCCCTGCTATTCAGAGATTTTGTCACAGCCCGCACGTGCTGCGGGAGAGTGGTCCTCCCACACCCGGGGGGGTGACCTTTGCCCCTCCCCCCCAGCACTGCCTACGAATGCAGGATGCTTCTCCTTTTAGAAGGTGGTCATGCTTCCTGGTGCGGAGCCCGGCTCCAAATGTAAACACCGAGAGCGGGTTTCCAAACGACCTGAACGACGAGGCGCTTAAAAAGTCCTGGGGCTCCGATCTGCGCTCAGATCCCGGCTGACCCGGAGCGCTCCCGCCCCTCCCTTTCGCTGCGCGCTCACGATGGGCTCCCGGAGGATGCGTTACTCTCTAACGTGTGTAATAACCGAGTTCCGGATCGACACCTGGGCATCAGCCCACGGATTTCCACCTGGGAGTGCAATCGTCGGGAAAGTAAAGGCAGTTTCTCAACCAGTATTCATGATGGAAGCACTTTAGATAACACAGCTCTTCCAGAGGCAGGAGAATGAAATGCAGGCAGCACTCCAGTTTATTTTTTGAAAAGGGTGACTTCTTAGACTCCCCCTTTTTTTTTTTTAAATACTAGTAACTTTCTCCGCGGCTCCTTGGATGTCAAAGCCCCTTACAAATATCAGACCAAGGTCAGTTAATGTCTCTCACGCTCCAAACTCTAAGGGGTTCGTGAGTGTACAGCAGAATGGTGCACATTCCATGTTGAGGAATTCATAATCTGAAATAAAATCCGACCTTTCTGGTAAAGTTCAAATCTGCTAACGTTATGTGCCTCGGTTGACAAAGCACAGCCATAATAAATGGAGGAGCTGAAAGTAAAGGGACTCATTTTCTTATGTGACTTGTGGTGTCCGTTCTTGTTATACTGGATTTGTATATTGAGCACATAATTTAAACATTTGTAAGTGCTTTATAAGTGTTAACTCATTTAATCTTCAAACAATCCTATCAGATTGGTCCGACTTTTGTCTTTTTTTTTTTTCCTGCTAAAGAAATTGAGGCATGGAGAAGTTAAATTACTTGCCCAAGTTATTTAGCTGGCAAATGGTGGAGTGAGGATTTGAAACTGTACAGTCTGGCCCCACCGGTGCTGCAGATAAGACTTGCTTCCAGAAGCCTTATTACATAGCAATATGAAGAATAAATACCCCATTGCGTATTAAATTTAAGAGTAAAAGATAACTTGTAGCAATTAGACTTAAGTTTGATGTGCATTTTAGGTTCTGTGGCAAAATACATCATTTAATTGGGGGGGTTACCTCCATAATTACAATTCCAAAATGAGTGATAAATTGTTTTCCTGGGAAGCCTTTGGAAATAACATTGAACTCAATCTTCAGTCCTTTCCTCTACCAGTTCATAGTCTTCCCAAATCGAACTTGTTTGGTAACATCGGAAAGAAAAACCTTTAAGAACTGAGTATCACCAGCGGGAAGAGTTTTCCGAAGCCCATACGTGGCCTTTTGCATTTGGGGGCTGTTTCCCAGCGAGTAGGTAGTAGCTATAAGAACAACTGGCATGTGTATTGAGAGCAAAATGTTAAATCATTCAACTGATGAAAAAAACAAATGGAGAATAGGAGTGTAATAGCGGCCACGGTACTACAAACTAGACTAAAATTAATCTCCTGGGAATGGCCTAACCCATGGAAAGACAATTATAAAGTCACTAAAGAAAATAATTATTGACTCTGGAAAAAATGAAAACTTCTTCTATTTCTGGGGGAGAGGGTTTTAAATACTTATTAAATAGTATATAAAAACTTTCTGTGCATCAAATAACTCCCAAAGCAGTATTTTGATGAGTTAAGCATAAATGATTTTAAAAACATATGAATCACATTTCTATAACTGCATGGAGATATAAAAGTTGAAAGAAATAGAGTATGGAAAAAATATGTATCAGTGTTTGTACCAGATATTGAAAATTGATTTGAAAAATATTATTTGAAATTTTGATCTGGGGACTATCTCTCTAATTCTAGTATGATGCTATGGTTCAAAATGATTCTCTATAATTATAATCCATGAATCTCTTTTTACTCTTTTCTAAATTAAATAGAACAGTGAAGTCTTAAGAAAACAAGCAAGAATCATAAGAATAAATGTTCTTTGAGAGATGAAAAAAGTATGTTAGTTTATATATTCTAATGTTTCTACAAAGGTAATTTGAATACGCTTTCCTCCATATTGTCACCCAAACCCTTCATCCAATCTATTTAATCATAAGTGTGGGGCAATACTGACCTCTTCTTCAATGAGGCTGACTCTTTCCCTGCAGTATCGATTTCAGCAAAATGCCATATTCCACCCCCTAGAATGTGCAGAGCTCCTGATTCTCTCAGCATTCGGAGCAGGGCTTACCCTCATGCAAGCAGCTCAGATCCCAGAAGGCTGTTAGAGACCATGAGCAGTTGTTGTCTCTATTACCATTTGGGCATCTGAATAAGTAATGGGGACAGAGAACGATTTTAGTTGCCAGGCTTTAATCTAAGACCACTAGACAACTAGGCTCCAAACCAGTATTCAGACCTGTTGGAGAGTCATCATTTAGAGACCCTTGACTTTGACTCGGGGAGTGACTGGGCAGACTCTGGGTGATTTCGTTCAGGGACAAGATGAATGTGTTCTTTGTGTGTGAGTGTGACATGTATTAGGGCTGTCCACAAATATTCTAGCCCTGTTTCTTCTGAAGCAAACAGTAGGATTGCACTTCTCCATCCTACTGAAGGACGATGTAGCCCTGCAGCTTGCTTAGAAACAATGAGTATCAGTTCTGTGCAGAAGTTAAGAGCTTCATGCCTCAGCACTCTCGTTCCCCTCCGGTACTACAACCAGCAAAGTGCCTGGTGATGGCTTCTCCATTGGATTGGAGTGTGCAACGACAATGAGCAATGTCGCCCATGCTCACGTTTAGTGGATATGTAGTACAAGCAAGAAAATCAACCTTGTTCTAAACTACTGAGATGCAGGGGTTTTAATATTTCTGCAGTATAACTAGCCTATTCTGATTAAAAATAGGAAGAAAAACAAATCACTGCGGGGAAGGCTGTGTCAGAGATTGGCTGATAATTCCACAAATCTGTTTCTCTTTCATCCTGGGGGCACAACTAATTCACATTTCCCGGCCTCCTGTGTAGCTCGGTGAGGCCACGTGACTGAATTCTGACCAATGGAATGTAAGGGAAAGTTTGATCCACCACTGCCCGGCCTCACCCACGGAAAAGCTACCAGGTGAGCTCTCTGTTTAATATGCCACGTGGTTTCTCAGGAGTCTGGGTCTCTAGAACAAGAGCCAAAAACCATTTTCCATAAAGGGCCACATAGTAAACATTCTAGGCTTTGTGGGTCATAAAGTCTCTATCGCAACTACTCAGCTCTGCTGTTTTATAGGAAAGCAGACTCTGTGTACACAAATGGACATGGGTTGTATTCCAATAAAACCCTATTTACAAAAACAGGCAGTGGGTCGCTGTGCCCTGGGTGGTCATTTGCTGACTACTTACCTAGAGGAGAGTAAACATGAAAGGAGTTTGAGTCTCTGAGTCACTCTGTGACTCTTGCTGACCACCCACAGGGAATTGTTATCTGAGTAAAGACTTAGTAGAGCTAAGTGTAACTCATACACTATCTTATTCCATATTCCAGAAAAAATTCCAGATGGATTAATAATGGAAAAAATATAAAAAATGTAACAGAGTCACAATATTGGTTATCTTTATAATATTAGTTAGAAAAATCATGATAAAAACTCCAGAAACTAACAGAAAAGATTAAACAGATCTGAGTACCAAAAAAACCCACAACATTTGAACATTACCTAATGGGAGAAAATATATGCAACATAAATAAACAGCAGGAAGAGGCTGATACGCAGAACATCAAATAGCTTCTTGAAATCAATAGGAAAAAGAAGCAGCAAAATAAGGAAAATAAGCAAAATAAGAAAACTTGAACAGGATATGGAGAAGTAATTCTCAAAAAGAAGGAATATATGCTAATAAGCATATAAAAACATATTCAGTCTCACTGATAATCAGAGTGTAAGTAAAAACAAGACAGCATTTTTTACTCATCAGTTTGGCAAAAAAATGTTTTAATATCAAGTGTTCATGAGTGCATATAAGAAGTAACAACTCGCATACTCAACTGACTGGAGTCTGAATTGATAAAAATTCTGGAAAGCAATTTGCAGCATTTACAAATATTAAAAATGCATATATACTTTGTCCATGCACTTCCATTACAAGTAATTTGTCCTACAGAAACACTAAGTGTGCAAAAATACATTTATGCTGTATATCTATTATACTACCATTTGTAAGAGCCCAAAAAACTGGACCACACCTCAACATTCATGAGTAGAGGAATGCTTAAATAAATGTTATACAGGGGCACCTGGGTGGCTCAGGCGTTAAGCTTCTGCCTTCCGCTCAGGTCATGATCCCAAGGTCCTAGGATCGAGCCCTGCTCAGCGGGAAGCCTGTTTCTCCCTCTTCCACTCCCCCTGCTTGTGCTCCCTCTTTCGCTGTCTTTCTGTCAAATAAATAAAAATAAAATCTTTACGGTAATAACTAAATAACTAAATAAATGTAATACATATACACCGAGGAACAACAACTGTTAAAAATGAGGGAGATATACACCTGCTGACATATTTTTAAGCAATAAGAGCAAGTCAGAACAATATGTACCCTAAATGCACTCTAAAAAGGGGAAAGGAGACAGAAATCTATGTATCTTGAAGGACATGCACCCTGTTGACACAGATAACCCTTGGAACGAGGAGCTTCCATTTTTAACTTCAGGCGCTTCTTTTTTTCCCCCATGTATATCATTTTCACAATTATAATTTTTTTTTAAGTGAAAGGACAGAAATGGAGAAAGACGGAAAGAAAAGCCCATTGTGGACACAGGCCAAGGCTGAGGGGCTGAGGGGCTGGGCAGAGCAACAAAGGCTTGTGGAAGGCTTGCTGAGGGAAGCGCACAGGAATGAGTCACCCCCTCCGAGTTCCAGCGACAGCAGATGGAGCTTCTATGACCCAGAACCAGGGTTCTGCCTGGAAATTCTCCAGGAAAGAGGAAGACTTGGGGTGAGCAAAGAAAGGGTAACCCTGCCAGCCTGAGGGCAAAACATATTGGAAACAACAACAACGAAACCCCCAAACAAATAATGTCCCTTGGCTAAACTTGCTTAGTCTATCCAGGAGCTAAATATTAGGTTATCTTTTCACTGCTTCAGATTTTTTTTTAGGTTGAAAACCTCCCTTCAGAAGCTGTTGCCTGAAATGAATATATCCCTAATGGAAGGTGGGTTTTTTTGGCTTTTGGTTTTTGGTTTTAAAAGTTACACGTCACTGTGTATTCTAGGAAGATAATTCCGGGTTCATTCAACCTTTGTTGTGCCAGCAGGAAGGCAAATGGCACAGATGTGTGTGTTACAAGTGAACAGACTGTCATTCACTCTGGATACGTGCGTTTGTTGGTTCTCTGATGGGTATTAACGTCTTCCACTTGCCAAGAGTACTTTTGTCACAAATCTGATTACATGTGAGATAGAACATCTTTTTGTATGTTCGTGAACCATTCATCATAATAGTGCCACATTGACCTGTTACTAACTGGAGAGTTTTCCTATTGGGCATTGCTTGTACTCTAAAATCCCCCATATACTGTCTATTAAAAATACCTTATAAACAAAGGCCTACCGGTGGTGTCCACACTAGAGGGGACAAAGGAATCTTGTAGACTCAAAGTTACTATTTAAAGAATACTCGATTCCTCTGAGTCACAGCATACAAATGAGCCAAAGGCAGATCAAGGCAGTTTTCTGGTTGGTGGTGTTCCAAGTGCCTTGCCCAGAGTGAAGTCTGAGATGTAGGGCATGCTTGTGACAGCGCAGTGCTCCGTTAGTTAGCTAGGGTCGCCATAACCAAGTACCACACAGACTGGGGGGGGGGGGGGGGGGGGGGTATGCAGGGGGAAGCTTAAATAACAGAATTTGTTGTCTCACAGTTCTGGAGGCAAGAAGTCCAAGATCAGGGTGTCAGCTGGGTTGATTACTTCTGAGGGCGGTGAGGGAAGGATGTGTTCCTTGGCTTGTAGATGGCTGACTTCTCCCTATTGTCTTCCTGTCATGCACATCTGTCTTTGTATTCAAATTCCTTTCTTTTGGATTAGAGTCCACCCTAATGTCACTTTAATGGCCCCATCTCCAAGTAAGGTCACATTCTGAGGTACGAGGGGGTAGGACTCCAACATAGGTTTTTAAGGGAAGGGATACAATTCAACCATAATGGAAGTCATAATAATGAAGCAAATTAAACAAAAGTGTAGAGCTTGGGTCTCTGATTGGTCACCCAGGATTTTTATCAGACCCCACTATCTCCACATTTGAGGGTGCCTTCCCTGCCCCTTTTCTCCACATTCCTGTTGATTTCTGCATTTTGCTCTATCATCGTAATTAAGTAATTACACACTTATCTCCCCGATGAGACTTACACACTCCCTGTGAGCAGGGACTGTTGTCTTTAGTTCCTGGTGTCTAGCACAGTGCCTGACCCAGACAAGGAGAATGAATGAATGATTGACAATGAGATAATATTCATTTCTTAAAGAACACCAGTCCACACAGCTATTTAAATGTCTTCCCCACTCCCCCAAGAAAACCGGACTTCCTGATTGCATGACTAAATGTTAGAATCTAAACTTACCCCCATGAAAAACATGACATGCAAACTTGAAAAATTTTTAAATTCTTATTAAGTATGTCATGACACCTTGTAGACAGCAACTTCTAGATAAGAAGTTGGGATTTCAAAAAATGTCTAAAACAGGGGAAAAGGATCCTTATATCCAGCTGCTTCATAAACAAAGCAAGTTCAGACAAAGGATACTGCACCTTACTTACATTAATAATGAACTTTAGATTTAAAGCCCAATTTTATTTTATCTTATTTTTAAAAGATTTTATTTATTTGACAGAGATCACAGGTAGGCAGAGAGGCAGGCAGAGAGAGGGGAGGAAGCAGGCTCCCTGCTGAGCAGAGAGTCAGATGCGGGGCTCGATCCCAGGACACTGAGATCATGACCAGAGCCAAGCTGAAGGCAGAGGCTTTAACCCACTGAGCCACCCAGGCGCCCCTAAAGCCTAATTTTAAAATTACAGTTAGACAAAGTGAAAATACTTCTTTGGGAATTATCCTATGGTTAATAAATAGAGTTCATGAACTCTATTTATTATTATTAGAACTCAAACAGAGTTCAAAAGGTCATGAAGCTGTGAGCTTTCAAAATGCGGAGAAAGCAAGTCAGAAGGGAAATTTGATGCCTTCAAGTGGAAGCACAGGGATATTGATGAGTTTTTCTGTCTCTGCTAAAGACAGAACAAGGCTAGTTTATGCAATAGCATGCAAGGGCTAGGCTGTCTACAAAGGAAGAATTTCCTAATAGAATACTAAATATCAGGATGGCTTGGGTTGGTTTTACACCTTTCTCTCATTTAAATGGGAATGCCAAAACTGCCTTGAGCCAACCTCTTTCGCTACTAGCCAGAACTTGGAAAAGTTACCTCATTCTGCTGAAAGTCTGTTTTTTTTAAAGATTTTATTTATTTATTTGACAGACAGAGAGAGAGAGAGAGAGAGAGAGACAGAGATCACAAGTAGGCATAGAGGCAGGCAGAGAGAGAGGGGGAAGCAGGCTCCCCGCTGAGCAGAGAGCCCGATGCAGGGCTCCATCCCAGGACCCTGGAATCATGATCTGGGCTGAAGGCAGAGGCTTAACCCACTGAGCCACCCAGACACCCTGAAGAAGGTCTGTTTTCTTATTCACAAAATGGATTTAGTTTTTTCCTCATACTGTGACAGGAGATTGACTCTAAAGCATGTAGCATAGTTTCTGACACATCATAAGCACTCCAAAAATAGCATTGATAATAAGAGTAAGAGCAAATATTTATTCATTATTTGCTACATACCAGACACCATTCTAAGCACTTTATGGAGTATTTCATTTTGGTGTTACAATAATCATGTAAGGTAGGTGTTTTTATTTCTGTCTCACAGGTGGGAAAACTGAGGCACAGAGAGATTAAGTTGCCCTGAATCATAGAGCTAGTAAGGGACACAGCTCTATCACACACCCAGGCAGTCTGTCTCCAGAGCCTGTGCTTCTAGTCATCATAGCAGCAATCTCTACATGTTTATAAACATCAGCGCTTTTAAAGTAAAAATTTGGCGTGCCCTTAAAAAACTCATATTGGGAGTGGTCCCTAGCCTTCCATCATCCTTCTATTATTTTTCCTTGTGAATGGTTTTATTTCCTAAAATACTGTAATGATAAGTAAGAACTCATTTTTTACTGCTGTTAATTGAAGATACATGTCACAGCGTTCCTGATCATGGTGAGGGAACAGCCGGATCTGAACTGATAGAATTCTTACCAAAGGCAAAGCAACTTGATAATTTTGGTTGGCTCATGAAGCTTTTTCATTGCACGGTTTGCACAAGGCTCTCTGAAATACCTGTAATAATTAATTGGCTCTCTTCCTCCAAATAGTAAGCTCACAAAAGTTAATAACCTGTGGGGAGCTGTCTCTGATGCTGCTACATGAGTCCCTCTACCAGAACGCCATCTTAAGTGTGTAGGTTTCCAACCCCGCCCCAATGAACCCTGCAGGTGGTTGTACGTGTTTCGCAGACAGACAGATGTGCTACACGAGCAGTTCTCAAATAGTGTGGTCAGCAGTTTTGGATAAGTCTATTTAGGGTCCAGAATATATTTCCAAAAGATCTATCTGATCATCGAATGTCAGAAGTGTTTCAAGGTAGGAGTCAAAATGTTGACTCTCGGTAGGGAAGTATTAAAGGTCATCTGCCACTGGAAGCTGAGGAAGACTGAAGAGGTAAAGGTCTGGAGTTAGAACTGTCCACTATATGTGTACGTGTGTGTGTGTGTGTGTGTGTGTGCGCACACAAGGGACAGTTATGGGGAGAAACCAGCGATAGTGTGCTAGTAAACCACCTTTTAGGGGGAAAAAACGGGTCCTAGTTGGTAGCACTTGCCAATTTCCATGTTGTAAATACTCTTACCACAGCCAGCTTCAAGCGATCAACAGTTCAATAATGTAATATATTTATATTTACTTTATTTTTAATACATTTCAGATTTAACAGTTGGCTCTCTCAAGCCTGTATGAGCCTGTTCCAACAAACTTGTTTACCACCATTCTCAAGGTAGAGCCTGGAGATGCTATTATTGAGAATGGGTGTCTGATAGCTCAGGTGAAGGGAAAAGTCAAGAAAACGTAATTTCCTTTCTTTAAAGATTTTATTTTAGACTTTGTTTATTTATTTGAGAGAGAGACAGACAGAGTGAAAGAGCATGAGAGGGGAGGTCAGAGGGAGAAGCAGACTCCCCATGGAGCTGGGAATCTAATGTGGGACTCGATCCCAGGACTCTAGGATCATGACCTGAGCTGAAGGCAGTCACTTAACCAACTGAGCCACCCAGGCATCCCAAGAAAATGTAATTTCTAAGATGAAGTCTCAGACTGTAGAAATTACAGCCAGAAATGATTCAGAGTCAAGGAGGCCACAATGAAGAGAAATTTTGGAAGGTAACAATCTAGTTACCAAACTGAAAATGAAGCCCGTGGATGCGGGGGCATATCCCAGACATGGGGACTGATTAGACAAGGAGGAGAAGAGGAAGAGCCGTAGTTCACACGGGGTAAGGATTTGCTTGCCTCAGACCAGATGTGTGTTCCTGTCTGACGTGATGATTGTCATCACCCTTTCCACATTTGCTCTTGTGCAATATGTTCATCTTTCTCTCCTTGAGGGAATTTCAAGCATCTTTGACAATACTGGAAAATACTGCTCACCAGGAATTCATAGACAAGAAGTCCAAG
The DNA here is from genome assembly GCA_004024625.1 of Mellivora capensis. Taxonomy (NCBI): domain Eukaryota; kingdom Metazoa; phylum Chordata; class Mammalia; order Carnivora; family Mustelidae; genus Mellivora; species Mellivora capensis. Next base: position 13,351 of record PISX010019504.1, on the reverse strand, counting down.
CCCGGTGTCCACAGCCTGGAAAGCCAAATAGGACTGATCAAGTAATTTAAACAATTATATATAAAGCAATAGAAACTCGAGAAACAGACAAAATTTGGAAACCCAGGTGGATAATCAGCAGGCAGTCAGATTTTTGGAAGTCCATCAGCAGATATTAGGATCATGGAGATAGGATAGGACACTGGACCAGGGAAAGAGAGGGATAATATGAGTGACAAAATCTCCTAAGCTGAGCACTTATGTGAGACACTTCAGATTCTATGTACAAAATCCATTCATTCCGTCTTACTCAGAACCTTTGTTTTATTTGGTTTGCATAGAAAGGTTTAGCCATGTAACTAATTTCTAGCCAATGAAATATAAGCAGCTGTTGCTAGGTAGAACTTTCTGGAAAATCCTGTAAAAAGAGGACAATGAGCTACCATGTGCCTCCCATCTCCTTCCCCTTTACCTCTTTCTCCTGCTATTTCCTTGAAAGACAACAATGATGGCTGGTGCTTCAACAGACAGTTTGGCCCCGAGGAAATCTTGCAAATAGAAACAGTGCTAAGGATGTTGTACTAGAAAGAAAAACAAAATCTTGGTCTCTGACCACTGAAAACTGTCAGAGCATTCCTGGACTGTCTACCTCTGGATGTTTTTTACATGAGAGAAAGATAAACTTTTGCCTTGTTTAAGCCACTGTTATTCACAACTTTGGTACCACCGGAAATTCTTGATACAGCCAGCCAACAAGCCAAGTGCTAAAGGATAGGAAGGAAGCAGAGATGGGATTTTGTTTTAATAATTCTAGTACAAGGTGAAGAAGAAGGAAGAAGCATAGTTACTAGGACCAGGACCTAAGGTAAGAGCCAAAGTAGTAGGTGATGGACATTGAGGAGGGTATGTGTTGGTGGTGAGCGCTGTGATTTGTGTAAGACTGATGAATCACAGACCGGTACCCCTGAAACAAATAATACATTATGTGTTAATAATAATAATAATAATAATAATAAAAGAGCAAAAGTAACAACACTACTCAAAGCCTACTTCTCTGAAAAAGCTACTTCAATCCAAATTTAAGGTCTCCCACTCAACATTGCCTTTTGTCAATAAGCCAAGAGCAGGATGGCAGATGGTCTAGAGAGCGCAGTCAAGAGCTTGGTGGCTGTGAATCGAGAAGGGCCATCTTGGGGCAGGGGACCAGGAAGGTCAATTGCATTGGTAGTGAAGTTTTCAGAGACATATAAAAGACTTCAAGGTCTATGAAGATTTCATGAGACTGTAATTCTCATCTGGATGATCAGCCCACATTTGGCCTCCCAGGTCTGGTGATGAAACTCCCTAGGCTACAATCTGACATCACAGTCCTTACCCACTGGCAGCTCAGGACCAGATTTCAAGAAGCCTGAGGATGGTAAGGAGAGGAGCGAGTGGAGATGCAGCTTGAAGGACAGAGATGGAGCTAGAAAGAAATAAGGCATTTGAATGAAGGGCTTGAGTGAAGGAGAAAAAGAATAATGAACAGTACCTGCCATGAATTCTGATCAAAATTAGGAGAGTATGATTGTGTTTATCTGGGGCAATGAAAGAGCAGAGCAGTAAAAACTAGACTCGGACATCATCTTTTCAGTGCTCTAGAGTACGGTAGTGTCTATCTGAGAAGGGATGATCCAAAAGTCCAAAACTGCTTCTTTTCTGCCTCCTTTACAATAAGCAAAGCACAGTGCAAGAATATTAGCGCACTGGTGTCTGGTTTCCTCTCTATGATAACACCCACAATGCTGTCACCAAGAGACCCCCTATTCGCCAAGTTCAGTGGACACTGTTCATTCCTTATCCGTGGCCTCTTTGAGGCCTCAGACACTGCCTCCTCTGTGCCATCACTCTGAGTTCTCATCCCAGCTCCATTACTCCCTTTCCATCTCCCCCTAGCACATCTGAGGGTTAGTGTCCCCAGTGTTCTGTCCCCAGTCTTTACACTCCTCCATTTATAATCTATTTCTAGACTCTTCTCCCATGTAAGGTATTTCATTTGTTCTGTGAATCCCAATTCCAGTATCTACGCCTTCAGCTCATACCTTGTCCTTGGCTCTAGACTTCTAGATCCTAAATCTATACCAGATGCCCCACCATCAGCTCCAACCCCACAAGTTCAAAACGAGAATTTGCCAATGGCTTTGAAAGCCTCTGGAGTATCGGGGGTACGTCTCATACCTCTTATAGCTTCAGTGCATGGAAGCATTCATCAAGTATTGTCAAATGACAACATGGCTGGATATTTTCAACAAACACATTTAAATGTCACTTATGTACATATTTATTAATATGGAATGCTTCATGAATTTGTGTATCATCATTGCACAGGGGCCACGCTGGTCTTCTCCAATCATTCCAATCCACTCATTCCAATTTTAGTGTATTCGCTAAATATTGATTTATTTAGCATTTTACTGAAATATAATTGACATACAAACAATTAAACACATATAAATTGTACAATTTGATGTTTTGACATATGTCCACCTGTTGAATATTCACTACAATCAAGACGGGAAACATGGTCATATTGCCAAAAGTTCCCTCTGTGCCCCTTTGTGATTCATCCCTCCTGTCCTTCCCATCCTCCACACCCCTACTGCCAGTCAACCACCAATCTAATTTCTCACTATAGCTTAGTTCCCATTTTCTATAATTTTATATAAAAGAACTCATATATTATGTACTCTCTTTTGGGGCCTGGCTTCTTTTATTCATCATAATTATTTTAATTACCATTATTTCTTTATTTATCAATAGTCCATTCATTTTATTGCTAAATAGTATTTTTTTTCTTCTTTTTTATTGTGTTAGGTTAGTCCCCATACAATACATCATTAGTTTCTGATGTAGTGCTTAAGATTCATTGTTTACGTATAACACCCAGTGCTCCATGCAATACATGCCCTCCTTAATACCAACCACCAGGCTCACCCATCCCGCCACACCCCTCCCCTCTAAAACCCTCAGTTTGTTTCTCGGAGTCCACAGTCTCTCATGGTTCGTCTCCTCCTCCGATTCCCCCCCTTCACTTTTCCTTTCCTTCTCCTAATGTCCTCCATGTTATTCCTTATGTTCCACAAGTAAGTGAAACCATATGATAATTGACTTTCTCTGCTTGACTTATTTCACTCAGCATAATCTCCTCCAGTCCCATCCATTTTGATACAAAAGTTGGGTCTTCATCCTTTCTGATGGCTGAGTAATATTCCATTGTATATATGGAACATCTTCTTTATCCATTCATTTGTTGAAGGGCACCTCAGCTCCTTCCACAGTTTAGCTATTATGGACATTGCTGCTATGAACATGTGGCCTTTCTTTTCACTGCATCTGTATCTTTGGGGCAAATGCCCAGTAGTGCAATTTCCAGGTTATAGGGAAGCTCTATTTTTATTTTTTTTTAAAGATTTTATTTATTTATTTGACAGAGATCACAAGTAGGCAGAGAGGCAGGTGGGGGGGGGGGGGGGGGGGGAGAGCAGGCTCCCTGCTTAGCAGAGAGCCCGATGTGGGACTTGATCCCAGGATCCTGGGATCATGACCTGAGCCGAAGGCAGAGGCTTTAACCCACTGAGCCACCCAGGCGCCCCGTCTATTTTTAATTTTTGAAGGAATCTCCACATTGTTTTCCAAAGTGGCTGCACCAACTTACATTCTCACCAACATGTAAGAGGGTTGCTGAATAGTATTTTATTGTATTGGTATACCACAATTTGTCTATTCATTCACCTATTAATGGACCTTTGTGTTGTTTCCAATTTTCAGTGATTACAAATAAAGCTGCTATGAACATTTGTGGAAAAGTCTTTGTGTGGACATATGCTTTCCTTTCTCTTAAATAAATAAGAACAGAATGACTAGATTATATGGTAGGTATATATTTAACTTTAAAAGAAATTGCCAAACGTTTCCCCAAGTTTTGTACCATTTTACAATCCCACCATGGTCTGTTCTAATTCTTTCACATTCTCAACAACACTTGGTGTGGTCAATAGTTTTAATTTTAGCCATTCTAACAGATGCAAAGTGGTGTCTTACTGTAGTTTTAATTAGCATTTTCCTATTGACCAACACTGTTGAGCATCTTTTCATGTGCTTACCTACCATTCCTATATCTTCTTTGGTGAAGTGTCTCTTCATTTTCTCTGCCCATTTTTAAAATGTGTTATTTTGAGAGTTATTTGCAGAGTTGACTCTTCAGCAACATGGGAGCTAGGGGCAATGACTCCTCCACATAGTAAAAAATCCACTTATAACTTTTGACTCTCCCAAAACTTAACTAATAGCCTGCTATTGACTGGAAGCCTTACTGATAACATAAACAGTTGATTTAATACATATTTTGCATAAGTACTACATACTCATTACATTAACATAAGCTAGAGAAAAGAAAATGTTACTAAGAAAATCCTGAGGAAAGGAAAATACATTTCAGTACTATACTGTATTTATATTAAAAAAATCCATGTCTAAAGTGGACCAGATCAGTTCAACTCATGTTGTCCAAATAAATTATATATTCTGAATACAAGTTATTTACCAGATATATATGATTTGCAAATATTTTTTCCCAGTCTGCGGCTTGTCTGCTCTACACTTTTAACTGTCTTTTGAAGAGCAGAAGTTTTTATTTTTTTAATTTTTAAAATTTTTAAAAAATTTTTAAAAAATATTTTTTATTTATTTGACAGACAGAGATCACAAATAGGCAGAGAGGCAGGTAGAGAGAGAGGGGGTAAGCAGGTTCTCTGCTGAGCAGAGAGCCTGATGCAGGACTCGATCCCAGGACCCTGGGACCATGACCCGAGCCAAAGGCAGAGGCTTTAACCCACTGAGCCACCCAGGCGCCCTGAAGAGCAGAAGTTTTTAATTTTGGTGAAGTTCAATTTATTCTTTTATGGATTGTACTTTTATACCATATCCAAAAAATCTTCACCTAACCAGAGGTTACAAATATTTTCTCCCATGTTTTCTTTTTTATTTTTTTAATATTTTCTTTTTTATTTGCAAGAGAGAGAGAGCATGTAGGGATGGGGAAGGACATAGAAGAAGCAGACTCCCTGCTGATTGGGAAGCTGGATGGACGGGAGCTCGATCCCAGGACCCCAAGTTCATGACCTGAGCTGAAGGAAGATGCTTAACAGACTGAGCCACCCAGGTGCCCCTCTCCCATGTTTTCTTCTAGAAATTTTTAATTTTAGATTTTACATTTGGGTCTATGATCCATTTTGAGTTAATTTTCATATGTGGTGGAAGGTATGGGTTGAAGTTCATTGTTTTGCAAAAAATAATTTATTTAAACATATAAATTTAAACAAATTATAAGAGAGTTTTCCTTGTGAATCAGTGGAAGCTTTTAATTTAAAAGTCTGTAATCGGGGATACTATGCCAACAGCCTAAACCAACTGCTTGCCTAATTTTTAAAAACATACGGTTTATTTATTCTATTTTCAAGGTGTTCTATTAACTTTTTTATTTGTATAGTAAAGGAATAAATCAACATTGTTTGTATCCCATGTTCTATTGGCTTATCGGTTTGTTAAGTTTGAGTTCTATAAGCTTGCTTTTTTCTAGATAGCTCATGGACATTGCAGGTAGGAGAGGAATAATGGGAAAGAAGGTAGGTATGTAATAGAGATGAGTATATCTAATTGGTACCACATTAAAATGCTCAAAACCCTTAGCTGCTATATTAGGGAAACTCCAGGGTTATTGCATGAAACACCCTTTTTTTTTTTTTTTTTTTTTTTGAGAGAGAGAGAGAGGGGGGAGAGGGGCAGAAGCATAGGGAAAGAGAGAATATCAAGCAGACCTTCCTGCTGAGCATGGAGCCTGACATGGGTCTCAATCTCATGACCCTCGGATCATGATCTCAGTTGAAATCAAGAGCCAGGTGCTTAACCAACTAAACCACCCTGGAGCCCCAAGAAGCATCTTTTCTGTGTGGATTTTGACCCATGCAAGAATGAAATGCCTTTAATAATATGTGTGTATCTGTGTATTTTAGTAGGAGGCGGGGAGAAGATGGCTGATTAGAGATTTTATTTCAATTTAGTGGAGAGAGAAATCCTGGGATAAACCCATCTTCCCCCTTTGGAGTGGCCTACCCGAGCTTAGTAAAATATGTCTGAAATATTTGGAATGGTCTCTGAAGCCCTAGAGCCAAATGCCAGGACCCCATAAAACAGTGGAAAAGGTACATCTTTGGGTAGCCATTTAGGCTAGGTAGTGGACATACGTGGTCATATGTGTTGCTTCCAAGCATCCATTCTTCACTATCCCGCTCCTCATAACCCCATATCTTTGGGAAGTGAGATAGTTTTCTAAAAACTGAACCTACCTCTAACTTCAGGTGTATGACATTGATATATTAGCTCTAATAATGCCCCCAGCTCTTGAGATTGGTTCATGGATGGGAATGTGACATGAGTTGATTCAATAAGAGAGAATCTCAAGACTTGTACAGAAATCATCAGAAGTTTCCTTTCTACTCCTCCAAGCACTCAATAATAAAATGGTAAGGGCTGAAACTGCTGCCACCATGAAAGGACAGGTTCTATCTGAAACACTGTCGATGGCAGAAGGAGCAGACAATGAGAAAAGTCCTTGGCGATGTAATTGAATGGTTAGATCAGACTTCCCTTGACTTCCTCAAGGCTGCTCAATTGTGTGAGGCAGGAAGTTTCCTTTTCCTTTTACATCTGTCCCCTAACTGAAGGAAAGATACATTTGGGTATATTAAGTTTGCGAGAAACGGAGATCTCTTAGGGTTTCTTGGGATATAGCACAAAACCTTAGCAGGCCTCTTGAAAAATTGAAAATTGGTTCAAGAAACAGGTGAGATTTAGCAAATCTGATTTTTTATATCTCCTCAGAAATTAGACTCTCACCCTATTTTAGAGCTCTAATATACTGCTGATTTAGCTGCTTTCTGCTCCAAATACTACTGGTTACCTGATTCTTCTGCTTTATCTCACACTCAAATTTCGGCTCAGTCAGTCAGTTAAAATTTCAAAATCTCCATCATTACTGGCAAGTGTACAGCTATCTGGGTGGGTCCACTCCACCCTGGCAGACAAGATGGAGAGTTAAAAGCACGGTGATGAAAGGTAAGGAAGTCTTCCAGAGTAGGCTGTGGTTATGAACGTTATGCTGAGCTTTCCCAGAAAGGAGTCTGTCAGGCACCACGAATGTGCTGTCCAAGACTGTGCTTTCTGGGATCCCTAAACTTACGAGGGGGAGTATGAGAGCTGAAGGAGCTGGGAAGCCGAGAGTTGGCCGGAGATCTGACCATGTGTCTGCGGGGACGTCTAGAATGGTCCTGTTGGCAAGTCCTGTGTAATCATATAATAAAAATGTTAAAATGTGATTTTGACAAAAATCATATGGGAATATAAATGCCAAGGTGATGGGGTTCGGTCCCCTACTGTGTCTCCCGACCTTATCAATCAGCTTCCCTGCCCTTGGCTTCTGTTGGATTTGGTCAAGAGGGAGTCCTAGTGAAAGATGGGGGAGAGAGAGGAGAGTAATGTTATGCTCTTTATTCCCCTGGGTGTTATCCTATGGAATTGCCCCAAGTTGGCTGTGTTCCTCCACTAAAGATCACTGGTCTGCATTCTGGAGATCACAGCTCCTCTAAAGGTGACTTTTTGTACATGATTCTATCCTTCTGGGTTCCGATAACCTCTGCCTGCCCTCTGCTGTGACCAGCTCTGGTCTGGCACTCTCTCTTTTAGTGTCCCTATACTCTAATCACATCTTTATAAATAGTACCCTTATAAATAAATCTCAGTTTTCCCCTAGTTTGTGGCTTATCTACTCTTTTTCCTTAACAGTGACTTTTGGGATGCCTGAGCTCAGTCAGTTAAGCATCTGCCTTCGGCTCAGGTCATGATCCCAGCATACTGCATTGTGTTCCTTGCTCAGTGGAAATCTGCTTCTCCGTCTCCTTCTGCCTCTCCCACTGCTTGTGCTCTCTCTCTCTTGTCTGACAAATAAATAAATAAAATCTTAAGAAAAAAAAAAGACCAGTGACTTTTGATGAGCAGAAGTTTATGTTTTTGGTGAAGTCTAGTTTATCATTTTTCCACGTCAGATTGTTTTTGTATCCTGTCTAGGAACACCCATTGTTTATCCCCAAGCCATGAAACTATCTTCCTAGATTCTCTTCTAAAAGCATTATAATTTTGATTTTAATCATAGATTTGGCTAAACCATGGCAAATTCATAGTTGTGTATAGTGTGAGCTTGGGTTCAATTTTTTTCCCCATATGGATAATCCAGTTATTCCAATGCCATTTGTTGAAAGACTCCTATCACCACTGAATTGTTTTCATTGATGTGGTTGGATTTATATCTATCATTTTGATATTCATTTTCTGTTTGTTCTCTGTTTACCCTTTTATGCCTTCTTCTGGACCAAATGAATACATTTTAGAATTCCATTTTTACCTATCTATTGGCTGTTTAACTATACCTCTTTCCATTATAGATTTCAACTAGTTACTCTAGGAATTACAGTATCTACCCTTAATTTTTTAGGATAGTCTTGGAGTTATTCTTTAGCATTTAATGTAAATGTACAAACCTTGCAACCTTAGTGGTTGCATTTACCTCTTTTATCCTTTATGCTATGGTTGCCATCTTTACTGCAACTCCACATATTACAAATCCCACAAGACTTTTATAATTTTTCCTCTAAACTGTATGCATTCTTTTTTTTTTTTTTTTTTTTTCTTCTTAAAACTAGTACCCTAGCAAGCATTTGGTAATTCTATCTTCTGATAATTCCTCTTTTCTGATCCTGGGTTACACTGGTTTTTTTTGGATTTTTTTTTAAAGATTCTATTTATTTATTTGACAGGCAGAGATCTCAAGTAGGCAGAGAGGCAGGCAGAGAGAGAGAGGAGGAAGCAGGCTCCCCACTGAGCAGAGAGCCCGACATGGGGCTCCATCCCAGGACCCTGGGATCAGGACCTGGGCCAAAGGCAGAGGCTTTAACCCACTGAGCCACCCAGGTGCCCCTAAACAGTATGCATTCTTAAAGGTTAAACAAAAAGATGTCTGTAATTATCCAGCTCTTTACCATTTCTGGTGTTCTTTATTCCTTCCTGAAGATCCACATTTCCATCTAGCATCACTTCCTCCAGCCCGAAGAATGTTCTTTGTAATTCTTGTAGTACAGCACTTCAAGTGATGATGAATCCCCTTAGTTCTTTTTCCTTAAATCCAAAAATGTTTCTATTTCACCTTCATTCTTGAAGGATATTTTCATGCATATATATTTTTTTCCTTTCAGCACCTTAGATATGTCATTCCACTGTATTCTGGCCTCCATTGTTTCAGATATGAAGTTAACAATGATCTGGAGGAAATGTAATTTTCTCAGGCTTCTTTCAAAACTTTATTTTTGTTTTTTAGCAGTTTGATTATTGTGTGTTAGGCAAGGGTTTTTTCATATTTATCCTGCTTGGGTTTTGCTGAGCTTCATCAATCTGTGAATTTGTGACTTTGACCAAATTTGGAAAAAAAAATTTTTTTTGAAGATTTTTATTTGTTTGAGAAAGAGAGAGAAAGCACAAGAAGAGGGAAGGGTGGAGGGAAAGGGAGAAGCAGACTCCCACTGAGCAAGGAGCCTGATGTGGGGCTTGATCCCAGGACACTGGGATCATGACCTGAGCCGAAGGCAGAGGCTTAACTGACTGAGCCAGCCAGGCACCTCCAAATTTGGAAAAATTTTGACCGTGATTTCTTTAGATATTTTTTCTGCTTCATTCTCTCTCTTTATTATTCTCCTGGGACTTTAATTATAAATTTGTTAGATGTTTTGATATGTTTTGATATTGTCTTTCAGGTCTCTGAGTTTCTGTCCTTTAATTTTCCTTTCCTTTTTCTTTCTAGAAAATTTCTTTTCTACCTCACTCTTTCTTTTCCTCCCTCTTCCTTCCTGTCTACTTTTTTAAAAGATTTTTTTTTTTTTTTTTAATTTGAGAGAGAGTGAGCCCGAATGGGGGCAGAGGGAAATAATCTCAAGCATGGCCTGACCCAGGGCTTGACCCCATGACCCATGAGATCATGACCCAAGCCAAAACCAAGAGTTGGATGCTCACCTGATGGAGCCATCCAGGTGCCCCCTATTTTTCAGAGTAATTCTATTGATCTGTCTTCATTGACTCTTTCCTCTGTTATCTCTATTCTGCTCCATCCAGCAAATGTTTTACTTCAAGTATTCTACTTTTCAGTTTTTGAATTTCCATTTGGCTTTTTTATAATTTCTATTTTTCTGCTAAGGTTTTCTATCTTGCATGCATTTTGAGCTTATTTTCTTCTACCTCATGGACCATTGTTTAATACCTGCTTTAATATTCTTGCCTCCTAATTTTAATATCTCAATAATTTTGGGTTTGATCTACATTGACTGTTGTCTCTCTTGAGTCCAGGTCACAATTTCCTTGTTTTATTTGTTGGGTATTTTGGGCTGTATCCCAGAAAGTGTGGTTATTATTATGTGGAGACTGGGTTGTATTAAATTCCTCTGAAGAGTGTTGACTTTTCTGTTTTATCTAATTTCAGTTTGGTTTATCAGGCAATTGACTATCAGTTTGGACTAAACTTCAAGCACTGTTTCTCAGGTGCGAGTTCAAATCTCAGTTCAGTCCTTTATCATTATCCAGACTTGAGGGGTCCAACAGAGATTTGTACAGAGCTATTTGGAGCTCCATCTATCTAAATACTTTCTGGAATAATTCTCTCAGCTTCTTGCAGCTGTACCTCACACTATGTCTTCTGGTTCTTCAAGGCAGAATAACTGGTTTCCTTTCAGAGTTCGAGATGCTCTGCATGGTGCCAACTACAGTTTAGCTCTGACCTAAAAGCCACAAAAATGGGAAATTCACCTTACTTCATCCCCTCCTTTCCAAAATCTGCCTTCTTGTTTTCACTCTCTAAGACTTCAGATTATTTTGTTATTATATTTTTCCTGGAGTTTGTGGTTACCATCTAATAGGAGTTTATTCAGCTATTTCTAGAAGCTGAACCACTTAATTCTGTGAATGTTTTGAGTGAATTCTCTCATAGGACTGGCAGTTTCGGGATTCATGCTACCATAACTAGGTCACCATGAAATTCACCTCCTTAATAATGCTTTGCATACTCTATCTTGATCTTCTCAGTTGTTTTCTCTCAAAAGCAGTTCAAGTTTTTTGTTATCACTTAATGGAGACATTTCATTCTCCAAGGGGTACTTCCCAGTTTGTATTTTTATGGACATCCTATTTATGGCTTTAAGAGAATGCTACTCAGTTCTTTTTGCATCTGAATTCCCTCTCAAGGGATACCATTCCACTTTGCTCCCTGAAATCTTGAGTCTTTCTCTTTTCCATTTCTTTTGAGCCTGTTCACTTTTTGAGGGCTAGCAATGATGAAAACATCACCTTGTTTTATCCTCCCATGTATATAAGCAGTTAGATTTGGGTACATCTTCCTTTCTATACTGTATAGATTAAGTCTGTGTAGATTTCTTCCCTTCATATCTTTCTGACCTGATTACTAAGATCACATTTCTTCCAAGAAAATTTTTCTCTTCTTCTAACTTAATCAACCAATATTTTTTAAATTTTTCTTCTCCCCTGCTGCTCCTATTCTATAAGTAACTCAAAAGCACATTTTACTATTATCTTTCATTTTCACAAAATAAATACATGTGCATTTATCAAATAATCAAATAATGTTACAAAGTTTTAACAAACACCAGCTGTTCTTTGCCTACCTGTTTCCCCAGGTCTATCCAAGATCTCCTCCCGCTAAGGGCAATTACTTTCAGCTGTTTTTCCTGTTTCTTCTGGCGTTATTCTCCGTGTTTCTAAATAACATGCTTGGACTGTTACAGACTGTTATTTATTGATTCTTTCACCCTGTCTGTATGTAGCTTGGGCGTACCCAGAGTAGACCTTGAATCAAGGACTTGAATAAAACAGATTACTTAGGAGGTAATCCTTAGAAGTACCAGTTGGACTGTGGGGAAATGAGACAGGGAAGGGTAGAGAGCCTGATAAAGAGTTTAGTTTCAAATATATTTCTGCCATAGACAACTGCAGTGGCCTGCAATCCTACAGTGAACTCTGGGAGATAATGCTCGATAGGCCTTGGGTTATTCCTGGAGGCAAGGGGCCTCCAGCTCCTCTCAGTCAATGGTTGAGGTGCTCTCAGAACCCACTGTCTGTCTGACACTTCCAGCTGCTCTGTATACCAGTCAAGTAGATACGATTGGCCTGAGGAATCCATCAGGCTAAGAGTGGCAAGCGTGTCAGTTAGAAGCCATTGAGTAGCATGCATAGCAATAGGCAACGTCAAAATGATGTGGGTGCAGCTCCCATCGTATATTGGTATTAATCAGGATTCTCCAGAAAATCATAACCAATAGGGCTGGCATTAGGAGCATCACCTGAGAACTTGTTAAAATGCAGATTCTCGAATCCCACCCAGATCTACTGAATCTGAATCTTTGGGGTTTGGGTCTGAGATTCGGTGTTTTAACAAGTTCTCTAGGTAATTCTTATGCAGGTTAAAGTTTGAGAAGCACTGTCCTGTAATTTACACAATCTCTTGATTGACTAAGCTAACAGAAGTTGAATACAGGTGAGGGAGAACAAAGGTAAATAATTATGTACATCTGATGCCCTCAATTAAACCTCTTGGAAAATGGGGCCAACAGGGAGTTCAAAATCAGGGGCCATTCTTACCTTGGCCTGCCTCTAACATCGCTCTTGCCTGTAACAAGGGAATGGTGATAATGTTGGAGAGAACTTCCAGGGCTGTTGTGTAAACCAAACGGGAAACTAATGTGATGGTTCTTTGCTCCTGAATATCAATAACTGTTTCTAATAACATCACTCTTTTAAGTCACTTGAGTCCTATTTATTATATTTCCACTTTGGTGAACTACAGTAGTATGTAGCAATTCCCCCCAAATGCTAACTTACAATCCACCGGTAAAATTGGCACTGCCATTGTTATTATAGATTTTAATATTTAAAAATATTCATCTTTTATCCATGTTTTTCCGTTTCTGCATGAGTAAAGAATGCGTTCTTATATCTTCCACAAATTGTTCCTAGAAAGGGCAGGATTTTGTTTTGTTCTTTCTCTACAAGGATGGAATTTTTGCAATCTTTTATCTTGGTGACTATTCATTGCCAATCAGGATAAAAGAGCTTTTGCCCCTCTAATAATTTCTATTTTATGATTACATGCTTGGACAATTTCAGTATACTTTAGAGGTACAAATGGGTCTATTTAAGTGCTATTATTTTTTTTAATTGCATTTTTTTT
>PISX010019503.1:0-37947 GCA_004024625.1 Mellivora capensis | reverse complement strand
CCCTCCCTCTCTCTTTCCCTCACTCCCATCCTCCCTCAGGCCCTCCCATTCAGCAGAGGATCTGGGGTCCCTATTCTATACCAAGCAGTGGGGCTTCATCAGTGAGTACCCCCCAACTCACGTGGTCATGTCCATCATGGGAGGTGACATGGGGCAGTCCTCAGGGCTCACAGTGGGGATGAGCACCAGGAATCTGCTCCTGAGAACAGAGGCCAGTTGCACAAAGAAAAGAATGGAGAGACCCATGCTTAGCACCTTCTCTACAAAAATCTAGTCCTGAAAAAAGTGACAAAAAGGAAACATATCCTAGACTTCATGCAATGTGAGTTCTAACAAAGAGTAAATCAGCCAGGGTCAACTGGGGGGTTGTGACACAACTTTTGTGACCAAATGACTGCGTTTCAGCAAACATCTCCAAGACCTCTGAGTTTTCCCAAGGGTCTCTTCGATCCTCTGACTCTTCCATCAACCTCCTTGGGAAGCTCTGTCCTGTCACCTTCCACGTTTCCTGCCTCTTCTGGGATCCTTCTGTGGCCTCCCCAACCCCCACCCCTTCCAGAGCCTCCCTAGCTAGCACCTCTCCTGCCCTGTGGCCTGGTGCCTGTATCCCGTGCAGGGTTCCACCAGCTCAGTGCTTTGTGCAAGGCCTGAGCGCTCCCTCTGGGGTCACTTGGAATCTCCCTTGCGGTGGCCTCCATCGTCCTGTGCTGGGTCTCTTCGGATGAGTCTGCGAGGCCAGACTGCGCCCTTATCACAGGCATGGAAGCACGAGTCCAGAAGATCCAGATGACCTGTTCCCAGTCCCAGCATGTGGAGTTGGGCCAAGGATGGTCCCAAGCAGAGGATGACTTGGACCCAGGGAGCCTAAGAGAGGACATGGCACAGTGAGCCCACAGGAGGAGTGAGCACTGTGGGGGTTTGGCACTCAGACCTCTTGGGAGACCATGTCCCACCTGCACCAGCTCTGTCCCCAGGGTATCCACCCTCCCGGGCTGAGGTCTGGCAGTGGCTGGCAGGAGAGGAGGCACCGCCGGTACAGGAGAGAGCCCTCCACAGCGTGGAGGAAACAGGCACTCCACCAGCAGCTGGAGGAACTTGGGGATATCTGAGCCATACCAGAGGACTCAGCCTGTCACCCAGAAGGAAACCATGCCACTTGGAATCTCGCAAAGGACTGGCAGCAGGAGGAATCTGCATGCCCCCTGAGGCCACCCCCACATTCTGTGCCCCTGCCCGGGACCCAAACCCAAAGCGTGACACCCACCCTGACCCATACCCTCAACCCAGCCCCTGGGAAGCTCGCCACACAGCTGCCAGATTGGACCTGCCAGGCCCCTAGGCCCTAACCCTAACCACTGGATGAGTTGGAGATGTCCATTCCCAGAGGCCTGGCTCTAGGAAGAGAGCTATCACCACCAATTTAGGTAACTAAATTGTTATGAACTAGGTATGGTAGAAAGGGAGGAACCTATCAAGGTCTACTTGAGTTAAGTCAGCTGTATCTCACTTTGTCTGAGAGAACATGAAAATACTTGTGTTCCAAACATTCACTCTTTCTCTTTTCCTTGTGAAGTGCATTCCTTCCCTTTGAGGCTCTTGACCCCTACCGCCTTGTCCTTAATTCAATGTGACATATATACCTCTTTTTGCCTGATATTTGGAGTTCCCACGTCTCTCTGGATTCTTCGTATGTACAAAATCAAATTTTACTTTCTCCTGTTACTGTGTCTCCTGTCACTTGGATTGTTCCTCTGCCGAGAGGGGCGTGGACAGGTCAGGGCTTCTCGCTCCTTACATATTCATAACAAGCCATCCCAAGGAAAAAGGAAGAAAATCGTATCACTAACAATTTCATCAAAATTAATAAAAATCTAGGAAAGAATTTAACCAAGATGTAAAAATATGTGACTTCAAAACTATAAGACGCTGATAAAGAAACTGAAGATACCAAAAATGCAAGAGTATCTCGTAGTCGTAGACTGTAGAAGACTGTCAAATAGCCCATCCGGCCCAAAGCAACCACTGACTCGACATAAATCCAAATTCCAAAGGCACTTTCCGCAGAACAGCAACAACCCTGCAGTGCGTCTGAAAGCACGAAGGGCCGTGAACAGCCAGACCAGGCCGAGATCGAGTCAGACTTGGCGGAGCCCGAACAGCCCTGAAAGCCAGAGACTGAAGCGGCGGCAGAACGAAACAAACCCACGTCCGCACGCTCGGGGACTTCGCAAGGGAGCGCCCAACAGGGGACGGTCCGCCCATCAGATGCTGCATGCGGGACGGTCCGCTCACCAAAAACTGGACGCGGGACACCCCGCTCATCAGATGCTGGACACGAGCCACAGGCCACAGAACGCAGTACGTCACCCCCAACACCGAATCCCGCACCGCACACTGAAGGCTTCCACCCCAGGCCTTCCCTCCGCTGGGTCCTCTGACGACCCCGCCCCCCGCAGCGTCTGCCCCACCGCACCCGCCCCGCCCCCCGCAGCGTCTGCCCCACCGCACTCGCCCCGCCCCCTGCAGCTCCCGGTCCGCCGCAGCCCCCAGCCCCGCCGCCTCGCGGACGGGCCTCTTCTCGCCGGTTCTGCGGCTTCACAGCGGCTTCGCGCACGCGGCTTGTCCCCGGCCCCGTCCTAATTCTCTACTAACCCCAAAGTCCATCGTTTGCGGTAAAATAAACGGCACTTTGGGAGCGCCTGGGGGGCTCAGCGGGCGAAGCCTCTGCCTTCAGCTGGGGTCATAGTCCCGGGGTCCTGGGATCGCGCCCCGCGTCGGGCTATCTGCTCAGCAGGGAGCCTGCTCCCCCCCCCCGCCGCCTCTCTGCCGACTTGTGATCTCTCGATCTCTTTCTGTCAAATAAATAAAATCTTTAAAAATTTAAAATTTAAAAAAAATAAAACAAACATAAAAGTAAATAAAATCTAAAAACTAAAACAAATGAACATAAAAGTAAATAAACAAAATCTGTAAGAAATAAATAAACGAACATAAAAGCAAGCGGCACTTCGCAGGGAGGGCGGCACGCGACACGGAAGCGGCTCTGCAAGCGGGCGCGGCGCCGCCGGGACGACCAGCTCGGCCCGCAGTGGAGGACCGCGGGGGTCGGCGCTTCCGGACACGCCCCGCGACGAACACCCTGTCCCCCGGGGCCGACCGCGCGGCCCCCCTCGCCCCGTGCCGCGGCCCGTCCGCAGGCCCCTCGCCTCCGCGCCCGCGCGGATGCCCCCACCCGGTCCGCAAAGCCGCTCCGCCGCCCCGAGGCGCACAGACACTCTCCGGACAGAGCCCCCGAGCCTTGCGGGGTCAGCGCGCCCGGCGCACGGGGCCGCCGGAGGCCCCGACGAAGCGCCGCGAGCTCCAGGCGGGGCGGGCAGGACGGCAGCCCCACGACGCCCGCGCTGCCGCGGCCCCGCTCTCCCGAGGCCGCTCCCCCCGCCGGACGCCCGGAAGCTCCACGCTGCGCGAAGCTGACGCCCCAGGACTTCCAGCGCCGCGAGCGCAGAGACGAGCTCCGGCGGGGAAGGCCGGACCCCCAGCAGCCGCGGGGCGCACGTGCGCTCGCCCCCACGTGCGCAGCCTCACCCACGCCGGTGGTTCTTCCAGAGCCGTCTGCGCCTGCGCAGGCCCCGACTTCTCAACTGGCCAATCGCAAGCCTGCAAAGCCACGCGCACCCAGCCCCACCTCCACCGAACCTGCGGCCGCAGAGGCTTAAAGCATGCGCGTTAGCGCCCATCCGCGGCGGTTGCGACCTGGTCCGCCGCGCTCGGAAGCGCAGTGCGCAGGCGTGCGGCGGGAAGCCCCGCCCCGGGCGCGAGTTTCGGCCAATCCCCACCGAGGCGCCACCCGCCAGGCGCCGGCGAGCGGAGGAAATGGCCGGGCGGCCGGGGCCTTCGGACGCGGAACGGGCAGGAGCCACGGAGCGGGCTGAGAAAGCCGAAGGTAGTGCAGGGGTGCCCGCAGGGACGGCCGTGGGGGCCGCGCCGGGGCAGGCGGGCCGGGGAGCGCGCTGCCGAGGGAGCGACCCCGGCCGTTTGGCCCCCGGCGGCCAGGCCCCTCGGGAAGCCCCGGTGCTCCGCGCTCGGCGGCGTCGGGACGGCCCCAGACGAGCCCTCAGCGGGGCGTGTCTTTACCGCCGTCGGGCCGGGCCGGCTCCGCGCAGCATCCCGCGGGGTCTTCTCCTGGCGCGCCCTGCGGACCGACGGCCCCCGGCTCAGGGGACGCGGCTGGGCAGCTCGGCGCAGGCCCTCCGGAGCGCGGTCACCGCCCCGCGCCGAGGGGCAGGGGGAGGCTGTCCCCGAGCCAGGCCGGCGGCGGCCCCTGGGGACCCTGCTCACAGCGCCGTCAGCCGCACGGGCCTTGCCGGGTCCCTTCACACCTCCTTGCCCCGGGGCAGCCTCGGTGTCCCTGCGGAGGAGAGGTCTGAGCCCTCGGGGCGGGTGCGGATGCGCTCACCGCCCTCGCGCTCCTGGGAAGCGGCCGCGGCTGCGCCCGAGGAGCCTTTCGGTAGGGCTGTTGGGGCGCCCGCAGTCAGCCGGCAGCCGGAGTGGCCCCGCCAGGCCCGGCTTGGCTGCGCTCCCCGAAGCACCCGAGCCCGGATGGCCCGGATGACCGCAGCATGTTCGTTCTCAGGGTTCCGGAGGCCGCGAGTCTGACGCAGGCGTCCGCGGAGTCCGGTGAAGACCAGCTCCTGGGTTCTGGGTGACCTCGTCTGGCAGGCGGTTCTGGACGTCTCTCTTGTAAAGGCTCCACCCGCCGCCATGACCCGGCCGCCTTCCAAAAGCCCCAGCCCCTAATGTGGCCCCGTCAGATCTGGTTCTTCCTTCCTCCTTGTCTTAAGGTTTTGTGGGGGGGGGGGCTGGGGGGCGAGAGAGGGAAGCGGGCTCCCTGCTGAGCAAGGAGCCTGACTCGGGACTGGATCCCAGGACTGGATCCCAGAGCTGAAAGCAGGCCCCGGACCGACTGAGCCACCCAGGCGCCCCCAGACCATCTCAACACCTGGTGCTCGGTGGCTGCTGCCCAGGAGGGTGTCCCCGTGCTTGCGCACTTCACACTCGGGTGTTACGGGGTGATGAGGCATCGTCTGCCACTTACTCTCGGGTTCAGAAATGTGAGCAAACGGGGGGTAGGAGCTACGTATCCCATTTCCACAACTTTTCAGTAAATTTGAAGTTATTTTGAAATAAAAAGTAAAACTGGGGTGCTCACAGTACACAGGCTGTTGTGTGCCCTGGACTCTCACAAGACATTAGTTGTTTCCTTCGACAGGTGTTTATTGCCCGTCTGTGCCTTGCCTTGTGGCGAGCACTAGACCTGTGCTAGCCAACAGCGGCAGGGCAGCTCACTGCCAGGAAAATGCCCAGACAGACAAATCATGCCGGGGTCACTCCAATTTGTTAACTTTAAGAAATATGACCTGTGTGCAGAGGTGTGTGTACTGAAAGGTAAACGTCGTCTTTCTTGTCCTTCCCTCCCTACCCTCCAGGGTAGCTGCTCTTGAATTCTTGTGTGATTCTGGCCAGAAGTTGGTAGCACGTATGTGTAGACTGACGCCTCGTTTTGTAGCCGTGGGACTCTGCACACCATTTTCCACTTCATCTGTCTAGGGTCTCTTTCCATGTTAGTGTTTAGGAATCAACCTGCTTTTCAGTGGCTGCACAGTACTTTGTTGAGGAGATGAATCATAAATTCTGGACTGGTGGGCATTCAAGTTGTTTCCCGCTTTTGATGTAACAGACATTGCTTCAGTGCCCTTTACCGTGCCTTTTGCATACTTAGCCAAGTATATTTTTTTAAAAGATTTTATTTATTTATTTGACAGGGAGAAATCACAAGTAGGCAGAGAGGCAGGCAGAGAGAGAGGGAAGCAGGCTCCCCGCTGAGCAGAGAGCCCGACGCGGGACTCGATCCCAGGACCCTGGGATCACGACCTGAGCCGAAGGCCGAGGCTTTAACCCACTGAGCCCCCCAGGTGCCCCTTAACCAAGTACAAGTATACATAAAGTTCTGGGACTGGAATTAAGTCTTCAAAATTTTGATAGAGTAAAACTGGCCCTCCAAAAGTTCACATACACCAGTTTCCACAATCTTTTCACTGTGTATGACCTTCTCCACATGATCTCACTGGCCATTGTCAGATTTATTCATCTTTACCAATCAGATAGATACAAGATGTTATTTTTAGCTCATTAATTATGACTGGACTGTACATCTTTTCAGATATTTAGTGGCCATTTGTATAATTTTTGCTTCACTGTTCACTCCTTTACCCTTTATAGAAATGATTGCTAGCCTTCTTTATATTGATTGAAACATATTACGGAAAAATTTAAGCATATACAAAAGGCAAGAACAAACTATAATTACCCCATGAGCCCATCTTTCCACTTTAACAATTATCAGCTTTTGACCGACCTTGTTTCCTCTGTATCCTCACCCACTCACTGCCACCCATTCCACTGTTTCATTTGAGGATCACGGGGCTCATAGCATATCATCCCTAAATGTTTCCATGTGTATCTCTAACAGGTATGTAAAAGGTAACTAAATGCAATAGTACTGTCGTATCTATGCACTATGAGTAGTACGGTAGCACTATGAGTACTACAGTAATTCCTTAGTTTCATCCAATATCCAGTCAATTTCCAAAATTTCCTGATTGTGTCATCAACATTTTTTAACAATTATTTTTTTAAAGATTTTATTTATTTGACAGAGATCACAAGTAGGCAGAGAGGCAGGCAGAGAGAGAGGAGGAAGCAGGCTCCCTGCTGAGCAGAGAGCCCGATGTGGGGCTCGATCCCAGGACCCCGGGACCATGACCTGAGCCGAAGGCAGAGGCTCAACCCACTGAGCCACCCAGACACCCCTGTCATCAACATTTTTTAAAGTGCATTTGAATCAAGATCTAAATATGTCCCATTTTTTAGGCTGATTTATATCTCTTTAATCCCTTTCTGTCTGCAAGGCTCTTCTTTCTCCCTTTCCCCCCAGAAGCTGTTAGAGGAACTGAGTTGATTTCCTATGAAGCTCCCAGTCTGGATGCTGCTAATTGCATCCCCATGTGTCCTGTGTCCCTGAATTTCCTCTGAGTTAGTATTTAGGTTGAGGGGATTACAAGATATTTGTCTGATTTTTTGGCAAAAATTCTATATTATATTTTTACATCAAGTGGCTCATAGTGTCCAGTTATCTTTATTGTTATGGGTTAGTACCATTAATAATAATTGCTTAGATCTACTAGTTCATTAAGGGATTAAAAATAAGTGCCTATATTGGTTATAAATGGGTTAATAAGAAATATTTTACTGGGAGGCTTCAGAATAATAAATGATTGTATATAGATGAACTGCATTTTTTAAATGAGATGTCTTGAATTTTCTTTTGTTCTTTGTGGGATTTTTCTTATAAGACTCTCTAGAACTTTCTAGTTAATTAGCCATGTGCAGTTAGTGATTTTTGACTCCTCGTTTCCAGGGGTCTTTTGTACCCCTTCTCTTTTTTTCTTTCACTGGTATATCATGAGCTTTGACCCAATACTGACTACTACAGGCCGTGAAAGTTCACCCCTCCCCTTGGCCTGGGTTTTATTAAGGGTAAATCTGTGGTATGACTTCAAAGTTTACAAGTTGACTGGGAAATGGCCTGACTCATCTCTCATTCAGTGTCCACCCACCTCAGGACAAGGAGCAGGGAGGGGCACCACTCTGGCTGGAGACCCGAGTCCCCCTCAGTTCCAGACCAAAGTTGTTGGACTCCCACTCCTTCAGGATTCTAAAATGTTTGGCTTTGTCTCCACAGGGCAAGCCACATCCTCACAGAAAATTGAAGACTTGCTGGAAATGGTGAAGAAGTTGCAGAAAGGTCACCTGTGTCCTC
Source organism: Mellivora capensis (assembly GCA_004024625.1). NCBI lineage: Eukaryota > Metazoa > Chordata > Mammalia > Carnivora > Mustelidae > Mellivora > Mellivora capensis. Next base: position 30,068 of record PISX010019503.1, on the reverse strand, counting down.
TGTAACCCCCACAATTCACAGACTTGGGAAATCAACTCATTTGCTCTCTCTTTTAAAACTTAATTCTTTGAAGTAAAAATACAGCCCCACGATTCAGAACTAAAGTATGAGGAGAGGGAAGGCGAGAAATTTTCCCAAAACCTCTTTACTAGCCACCCATTTGGCTCCAACTGCCTTAAGTCCAGGTTTCCACCTGTACCTCCTTCCCTCCACCTTAGCTCTGCTGCTCTCCGCTTGCTTAGCAGCCTCCTTCCAGCCGTGTTCCCACCTCAGGGCAGGCCCTTCACGGTCTCCCACCCGCCCCAGGAACTGCCCTCCCTGTGACGGGGCCCTTACGAGGTCTTCCCATACCTGAAGAGCAGGCCCCACTCCTTCACTCTTTAATTCTTTGCCCATCTGTGTTTCTTGGCTGCAATGACTACAGCCTGGCTCAGTATCTGTATTAATTTTTGTCCTTGTCTCCCCTACCCAGGAGAGTCCCTGTAGGGCCCCCAACTCCCTCTGCCAGCTCTCTCATCTCCACTCAACTTCCTTTCCTTCCTGCAGCGGGAAGCCTGGAGCCCAGGGTTGAAGTCCTGATTAATCGGATTAATGAGGTTCAGCAAGGTGAGCTCAGGGACCAGCTATGTGATGTGCAGGGCTCCTTGTTAAAAGATGACTGAGTAGGTCATGACAGCAGCAGCAGATCATTAAACCAAGGATGGGACATCTCAATGCAACTGCTATAGTCATGTGTCCATGAACCTGGTGCTGTCAGCTGAGCCCAACAAGGAAGGCTTGTGCTCTGGAAGCCTCGTTTCTTGCTTTAAAATCTGCCCCCAACCCAGATTTCCTGGAAGACATGTGAGAAATGTCAGTTTCCAAGGAATAACGCAGTGGGAGGCTGCACTTACACATTGTTCTGCTTTTCGGCATAGCGAAAAAGAAGGCCAGTGAAGAGCTGGGAGAGGCCCGGACTGTTTGGGAGGCCCTCCAGAGGGAAATGGACTCATGTAAGCATGCTGGGGTCACCCAGAGGTCTTCGGTGTCATGCCTTCCTGAGCTCAATGTTCTGGACACAACATTCTTGCTGTGACCAAGGGCTCCTACCCCCCTCTCCAACCCCACTCTGTGGGTAGGAGTGTTTCCGGAGTCCTCTCCAAGCATACTTCCACCTCAGGGCCTTTGACAGGCTGTTGTGTCCCAGATAGTGCAGGTTGCTGTTGCCAACACCCTCATCAGCTCTTTCCTTGAATGTCCCTTCTCAGGTCAACCTCCCCAGGTCGTCCCATCTAGAGACCGCACCCTGTCCCCACCTGATCACATTCCCCTTAACTGCTTGGTGTGTTTCTCCCTAGCCCATGTCCCAGTTCATGAGATCTGTTTTTTCGCTCCCATCCGTGGAGACACACTGGCCTTCCACAGGATCCTCACAGCCAGCCTAGATCAACCCCAGGGCCCTTCACTGCTTACACGGAGTGTGGGCTCAAGAGGGGAGGGGGCTCAACTCAAGGGGTCCACATTTGGGATTGAGGTGGTGCTGTCCCAACCTGCCTGTGTGATGAGGGGCAAATGTGCTCCCTGAGGGTGGGGTGATGCCTCCTGATGCCTGAATGTGTTCTGTGTTTTCCAGTGACTGGAGAGAAAGTACACCTGAAAGAGATCTTGAACAAAAAGCAAGGTAATTGCAGCCACTCTGTCTCCAGGCTTTTTTGCCCTTGTCACCCCGCAGAGGCCAATCTCTACAGAGCAGCCAAAGCCCTTTGAAACCTGAATCAGCCTGCAACCCTCCTGTGGCTTCCACCACACTTTCAGCAAATTACAAAGTCCTATCAGGTGTCCACAAGACCTCACATGATCTGACCCTATCATGAATGCCCAATCCTGATGCTTCCATGGGTTTTCATGGGGCCCTTGGCTCTTCTCCCTGCAGAGACCCTAAGGATCCTCAGGCTCCACTGCCAGGAGAAGGAAAGTGAAGCACAGAGGTAGGAGCTTACATCTGGGACTTGCTCTGCTCTGCCCTTTCATGAAAGAAGGAAAATCAGTTCCGGATCCACAGGTCACATTGTCTCCAATCTGTAAAAAAGAGAGGCCAGATGCATGGCTTCCCACCTTGACCCCATGGTGCACAGTAGTGTTAAGGGTACTCTGACTCATGGGGATAGTCATTCATTTGCTAGGATATCAAATGCTTTCAGCTGTTTCTTATTCTATGCCTGTTACTCTTCTTAAAATCGGCTCCTTGGCTCACTCTTCACTCCTCTGTCCCTTCATTTAGGCATCAAGCCACCCATTCTCTCTCCATTAGTCCACTATCCTTCCATCCACCTCAATATTTGTGAATCCATCTCTCCACTTCCTGAACCTTGAAATAACTCATTTTGTGATCCGTGTCCCTAAGCCCTCACATACCAACATTGGAACTATGTGGGAAATTTGGATGAGGTCAGTATGTGTGTGTGCTTGTGCACATGTGTCAGTGTTGATCTCCTGATTTCACAACAGTATTTCCAGGGTCATGTGCTCACGCCCCACCCCCCACGAAGTTCCTAGAGAAGGACCTCAGTCGGGAAAGCCAGAACAGACCCCAAGAGGAGGCAAAAGCCCCACCCCAGCCCTGTCATTCAGGGCTGTCATTCAGAAACATTCAAAGAATATGACTGAAGGCCGCCTTGCCTCTTTCCAGGAAGCAGACCATGCTGCAGGAGTGCAAGGAGCGAATTTCTGCCCTGAATTCCCAGATTGAGGAAGAGAAGAGCAAACAGAGGCAACTGAGGTAAAGCCCAGTGCCCAGCGCCAGGCAGGATGGGGGCGATGTGCTGGGGCGGGTTGTGGATGTGGGTAATATTGGAGATGGTGGTTAGAAGAGGAGCTGGCTGGGCTGAGGCTTGGAGGGTCAAGGTGGTGAAGGTGCTTCCTGCAGAGCAAAGAACATGAGCAAGTCTCTCAAGGTCTGCATGAAGACCCCTGGCCCAGGCCAAGGTGGGGAGGACTGTCTGAGCCCATGGCCCCTCATCGTGTGTGACTGGTCCACAGGTTGGATTTTGAGGAGCAGCTGGAGGATCTGATGGGCCAGCACAAGGACCTCTGGAAGTTCCACGTGAGTCACTCAAGGCCACTCCTCCCACTTTCCACATCTTCCCTGGAAGTCCCAGGCCCAAAACTCAGGGTCCCACTGCAGGCCTCCTTCCTCTCACCTGCCACACCCAACTCCTGATCCAGCCCTTGTGGTCATACGTCAAAATGGCCCTCGGCTCAGTCCCTCAGCACCACCCAGTGCTGTCCTCTTCACGGATCCTGCCCATCCATCCGTGCTGGGCCCTTCAGTGGCCAGGAGGAACCCTGATAAACCAGGGAGAGGTTATCCATAAGGGAGATCCATGGATGTGTTTGCAGCGATGACCGGTACAGGGCAGACAGTGGGAAACCAAGGATCCCGGTGCCAAATAAAAGGGGCAGAGAAGATCAGTGTTGGGCTGGAGGGGCTCGGTGGGGAAGCCACGCAAAGGGAAGGGGGGCTGCAGTTCCGGTCTGGTGACTGGTTCTCCAGGGCACAGCTCTGATTTGTAATGTTTTCAGGATCCCCTGTAAGAAATACTTGCCTCAGACCTGATTTCAAGGCTTCCAAAACTCCTGGCCTCCCTAGCGCAGCATCACAGGGATCTGGGGTGAGACAGACAGAGATGGTGGTGGAGAGAAGATGGCCAGCACTAAGGCCCTGAAGCTGGAATGTGCCTTGTGTGCCCAGAGGCCCAGAGTAGGAGGAAGTGAGGCAGGCTAAGTAGGGACCACATCCAGGTAGGCTTCTCTGAGGTGTGTGGGAGGAGGACGGGACACATGGACAGGCCTCCTCTCTACCTACTTAGAGGCCAGAGCAGATGGCCCAGGAGATAGGCACCCTGGACAGCAGCAAGGAGCAGCTACTCAAAGAAGGTGAGGCCTGGCGGATGGGGAGGCCCTGATGTGTCCTGCCCTGCCCTACCCTGCTCATCGGTCCCTTCCTGCTGCAGAGAAGCTTGTGGAGGCGAAGCTGGAGGACGTGAAGCATCGCCTGCGCTCCCAGTTTGGGGCTGATGGCTGCTCGGCCATTGCTGAAGGGCTCTTTCTCCGCAGCCAGGAAGCAGCAGCTGCGGTGTAAGATAAAGATGATGGGGGCAGGGAGTGGGGAGGAGGGAGGGAGCTGCCATGGCTGACAGCTCCACCCTCAGGCATCTGTTTGAGGAGGAGAACAGGAAGGCCCAGGAGCTCCTGGAGACCACCGCACGTCACCACGAGCAGCTGCAGCAGAAGTGCCGGCAGCTGCAGCAGAGGAGGCAGAGGTGGGCATGGAGGCCCGGCCCCTAATGCCAAGGGGACAGTGGCTGAGGGCATCTCGGCTCCCCTTTCACTGATCTCCTGGTCTCCTCACAACGTCTTGTCCCTTCTCCTCCCCTTGCCCCTCCCTTTTTGGTCCAGGCTTAAGGAGGAGCTGGAAAAGCTTGGGATGCAGATCCCTGCTCGAGACCAAAGCAAACAAGAGGAAGGGGCTGGCCCAGGAGAACCTGTGAGTCCTGGAATTAGGTGGCAGGGAGCAGAGATAGCTCACGAAAGGAGCAGGGTACAGGAAAGCAAGGAAGGGGAACCATAGAGCCCTCAGAGGATGGTCTTTGGGGAAGGGTGTTCTCAGGGCACAACCAAGACAGAAGTGCAGAGGCTGGCAGCCGTGGGTTAGAAAGAGGCAGGTCCCAGTGAGGGTCTGGTCACAGGGATGCATGGAGGCTTCCCTCCTCAGACCCTGACCTCCCACAGGCCAATCCCAAGCTCCTAGGAGTCATTGAGGAGAAAGACCCAGAGCTGCCCACCAAGCAAGGCCCTATGCCCTCCTAGGCAAGGAGGACTCTCCCTGCCCTGGAGCATGTTCCATGAACTTCAAGAAATAAAAGCACTATTTCAGTACAACTGCCTCAGCAGAGTTTGTGCAGGGGTGGAAGGGTTTGTCTGGCCCAAGACCTTGACCCTCGAGACTTGGTAAAGCCCTGGCCACATCTCCTCTTGGCCTCGGCCAGAGCTGTGCAGCAGGCACTCACTAAGTGCTTCCCTAACCGCATAGTCTCTGCTCTGCTCATTTCTAGGACTTAACACGCGGCTCTGGGTCTCCAGGCAGAAGAACGCACGCTCTGCAGACTCACCCTGTGATTGTTTCAGTTCCTTCCTCAGGCCTGGATTGTACAAGATCCCAGAAATCCCAAAAATAAGGAGCAGGGTGTTGGGGTTCTCGGCCAACCAGTCCTTTGCCCACAGTCCCCGCCAATTAGCTGAGAAAAAGAAACATAATTGGAGGCCAAGTGTAGTCTGTGCTCTTGTAGAACAAAATACATAACTGAGACACCCGTCACCACAACATAATGTTAGGGTTCCTCAGTGTCCTGGGACTCAATCACCCAAGACTGTTGTGTACTTCTGAAGGATGTTTCAAAGCACATAAATGCACTTGCCCAATTCAGGGTGGCAAGGCTTGTCAGAGTCTGTGATCCTAAGGCAAAATACAGTGACTGAAGAAGAAAGAGACTCCTTCTCTTGAAAGGCTCCCACATCCAGGTAGGACAGTAACGTGGTGGGATGGAGAGGGGTCCAAACAGGCCCCCAGTCTGAGAGCACTGTTTCTGTGGAAGAACGGAAAAATAGGACACGCTAAGCATCAACCCCCCCAGTGTTCTGAGGTTGGGCTCATCAGACCTGTATCATAAATGAACTGGTAACATCAAAGGGACGCACATCTCCCGGAAACTGATATATTCCCCTGCACGACAATGGAAACATCACTTCAAAGAACTGTTGTTCAGCTGAGCCCACGATGAGAAACGCTGGCCCTTTCCTTGGAAACCCCAAGATTGTGTCACCTGGAAAAGGAGGAATGTAGCCCCATCACCACAGTGCTGGGCTACCTAGGGTGGGTCCCTACCTGAGACAAACAGGAAACGTAGCTGGTAGCGTCACTTACCATAAGGTATACGTAGAGACAGGTGAGCTAAGAGAAACTGTTCAGTCTTCAAGATTAATCTAGACAAAATACCAAGGAGCCAGGACTACCCAGGTTTGAAAATGGAACTGTTCCTCCTTCCCAGCTTCTCCAGGCAGAAAAAAGGATCCCCGAGATAGGAAATGACTTCAGGCTAAAGATCACATTCAGGACACTATCCACAAAATGGAGCCTCAGAGTAAATCTCAGGCCAAGGGTGCTGCCCTAAGACCCTCCTCTGAGACTCTTCAGCCTTGTAAACCCTCACAACAGATGACGTAGGTTTTTGCAAATCTTAGGGGCACTGTCCCCACATCACTGTTTGAGGCAGAGTGGTGGGGGATGGCTTTCGTCTAATGGAGTGGATTATAATTTAATAGATCAAAAATCCAAAAACTTTTTAAAGGAAATTAAATCAATTTGAAATAAGTTTAGAAACAGTTCAAATGAAAAGAGCCCTCTGGGCAGGAAATACACCTGAAGAAACTAGTGTTAAAAAAAAACTAAAAACAAAACAAACAAAAAAAAAAAAACTGGGTATGTGTTGGTAGAAGAGAGATGACAGTGCAGAACCCAGAGCTTTGGAAGTCGCTCTCAGACCACTGCACCCTGATCGAGGGGCTGATGGGGTGCCCTGCTAGACTTCAGAGTTTCTGGGGACCACAGATGGCTGAGTGCCTCCCAATTGCCCTCCCCTTTGAGTGGACTGAGTCTCCCATCTCCATGCTACACTGTGTGTTATATGCGGGCCACCTAAGTGGTCACTTGAGGGCACATGGCTTCAGACTAAGAGCAACCACACAGAAGGCACTGCTCCCAAAGAGACTGTGCACCTTGTCCTGATACAGATGAGGACGTCCTAGATGTTCAGCCAAACAGCTTTATAAGTTGGAATCCTTTGAGTGTTAGTGTCGTGTGCATTTCTAAGTGATGTGAACTCTGTGCCAGAAAGCAGGTGGTATCCTACTGTATTTTCCAGAGACGGCCACACGCCCTTGTGAGATGCCTTTACATCAACAGGTGGACTCTACTTCTCCACCTCTTAGGATCTTCATGGGCCCTCTAACAACCCCAAATAGAAAAATTCAGAATTGACTGAGCTACTTACCAGAAGTAGTATTGCCAAGTGTCCCCGTAGAGGCAAAAACCACCCCAAGCAGAGAACAAATGGTCTATAGTCTTTCAAGAATTTTCTTTAATATAGTATGTATCATTTCTATCTGAAATCTTTTATCCACATTACCTAAACTGATGGTTTTCGCTTCATGAAAAATTCACTGATATACATGAAGTTGGACATTCTGTTGAAAATTGGGACACATTAAAGATATTTATAAGGTTTTACTTTATCTCAGTGTTCAATGACCTCTGCCCAATAAAGGCATTCCTGCATTTATTGAATTTCTTTCTTCCTATTTCTTTGATTTTTCCATCCATTGCTTGGGGATGAAAAGTGACAACAAAGGTTCTTTCCTGTGTGACTCTCTTACACGAGGACTGGTAATGTCTCACAGAAGCTGACCTCAAATTCATGAACTGAACTAGCTACAATGGACTCACATTGTTGGAAATAGGTCACACATGGGATTCAACACTACTTCACACTCAGGTAAGTGCAGGTGAAGATTTGTGAGGCAGCGTTGGGAAGATCTTTGCCCTCCCCAGTCAGTCCTTTCTGCCTTAAGTCCTGGTTGCCATCTTCACCCTGTGGCTCCAAAGACACACCTATGGGTAATCTGCACTTCCAGAGCACATGGAATGAAAAATCAGCAAAGGCAAGTGAGTTCTTTGGTGGCCAGGCATGGAAGTAATGTTCATAATCTGTGTTCATGATCTCTTGGCCAGAGCTCAATCACGTGCTTCCACCCACAGTAAGCGGAGGCCGAGAAATGCAGGCGAACTGTGTGCCCAACACAAAGAGAAAGTTTTGTTGTACGTATCGCCAGTCTCTGCCACACATGGCTTCTCCCCAGTGTGAGTTCTCTGATGTTTGCTGAGGTGTGATTTCTGACAGAAGGTTTTCCCACATGCATTACATCCATAGGGCTTCTCTCCTGTGTGAGTTCTCTGATGCACAGTCAGGGCTGACTTCTGGTAGAAAGTCTTTCTACATTCTTTGCATCCATAGGGCTTCTCTCCAGTGTGAGTTCTCTGATGCCTATTGAGAGCTGACTTCTCACAGAAGGTCTTCCAACATTCATTACATTTATAAGGTTTCTCACCTGTGTGAGTTCTCTGGTGTACAGTGAGTTTTGACTTCTGGTACAAAGTTTTCCCACATTCCTTACACTCATATGGTTTCTCACCAGTGTGAAGTCTCAGATGCACAGTGAGCTTTGGCTTTACACAGAAAGATTTCCCACATTCGTTACATTTATAAGGTTTGTCTCTTGTATGAGTTCTCTGATGTACGGTAAGAGCTGGGCGATGGCCAAAGGATTTCCCACATTCCTTACATTCATAAGGTCTCTCTCCTGTGTGAGTTCTCTGATGTGCAGTGAGAATGGACTTCTTATGGAAGGTTTTACCACAATCATTGCATTCATGATGTGTCTCTCTATTGTGAGTCCTTTGATGTACAGTGAGGGCTGACTTCTGGTAAAAGGATTTCCTACACTCGTTGCATTCATAGGACTTCTCCCCTGTGTGTGTTCTCAGATGCACAATGAGTTTGGTTTTCAAAGAGAAAGATTTCCCACATTCATAACACTCATACGGTTTTTGTCCTGTGTGGGTTCTTCGATGAACAGTTAGGTGAGACTTACGGCAGAAAGATTTCTTACACTCGATACATGCATAGGGTTTCTTCCCTGTATGAGTTCTCCAATGTACTGTAAGAACTGTTTTACTGATAAAGGTTTCCTCACACTCGCTACATTGATAGGGTTTCTCCCCTGTGTGCATTTTCTGATGTTTACTGGGATTAGACTTTTTGTGGAAAGTTTTGCCACATACATCACGTTCAAAAGTTTTCTCTCCTGAGTTCTTGAAAGCCGAGTAAGGTGTAATTTCTTGCTGAAATTGTCCCCGTTGTGATCACATTCACAGTGTTGCTCCTCCAAATCAGCTCTGTGAAGATTCGGCTGGGTTGGTTTCACACAGGTGTTCCCCCATTTGTTACACCTACGGTGACCCTCCCCTATGTGAGTTCTCTCTCGGACAGCGGACTTGTCACAGGCAGTCTCTCCCACAGGGGCACTGCTATGTGTAAAGAAGGCTGTCTCCTTGTTAAAGTCGTGCCCTTGCCCACCAAATTCAAAAGGCGGCTGCAAAATCTGACCCTTCTGATGAAAACTATGGTGTTCACACCCGAAGGGTTTGCCACTCATATTACGGTCCTCAGGCTTCTCCCCACCATGCATCTCATCAGGCTCACCACGGAGAAACATGTTCTGACACACATCAAACTCCTCTGGCTTCATTCCTAAACAGTTTCCATTATTTATAACCAGGTCTGAAACGTGGACTGCGCTCAAATTAAATGGTTTGCCGAAGGCGGTTCTCTTCGTAGTTGACCTTTTGTTGCTGGAGAACCCAACTTGCCCCACATGTCTGCTCCGATGCTCCTGGCGGGTCTCAGTCAGGTCACCTGCACTCTGGACATCTGAAATGAGACAAAGTAACCACGTCTGTGAACCACATCTAAGCATTTCTTACGGAAGGTTTGTGTAGGAATAAAGCAGTTTCTTTCCATCACAGTAGGATATGAATTTTGAAGAATCGATAATGGGTATGTTAAGCATTTTACTTTTCTCCCTAACGAATTCACGTAACAAATGACACTAACAGATTCTTGAACATCAAATCATAGTTTTATTTGTTGGCTCTGCTTTTTTAAGTTTCTTTTTTCCTTTCTGGATCACACCAGTCACCTACTCCCTAGCCGCAGTTTCAGCTGAGATTTTTCATCTGTCATCTGTGTTCCCCGTTTCCTGTTTTCTCTCACAATAACCACCCGTTCCTTTTTGCTTGGCCTTTCCTCATCACTCAGCTTTGAAGGTGACATGATCGTCCTGCATTGGCTACTGTAGGGTGCAGCAGACGGTCATTGTCACCTATGCAGGGATATTGCTGAGGGACAAGCATCTGCACCCACGTTTCTTTATTTTTCCACTACTTCTTGGGGGATGGCTATGGGCATCCTCTCTCCTCCATGCTAGCCAAAGACAGCTTTCTGCTAACTTCTAATGAAACCCTGTGCCTTGGCTTCTTACAACCAAGTTCCAACTCTCCTCACTGGGCTACCCTCCCTGCTGGTCTAAACAATTTAGGTTCTGCAACACAGGCTGCACCCACGAGCTCTGAAAAGTCTTTTTCTGGCTGCTTCCTGGAAAAGCAGTCTCACCTGGCTTGCTGTGCTTTGCTTCCTGCTAGTGCAACCCTACTTGACAATTTGCTGTTTCTAAAGGCTTCTGTTTTGCACTTTGGACTATCAGCGGTGTCCTACTTTCAATGGAAATGGGAGTCCATGCTTGGACTGGATTCTCTCTGTTATATTAGGGTTAATTAGCAGGAGCAACTGCATCCTGAAACCCCTGGCTCCACTGGCCTTGAGAACGCGTGAACTCCAGATTCTTCCCCCCATGCCATGGATCACCCCTTTCCACACTGCAACTTGTGCGTGGTTCTCCCCTCTGTGACACCGATTCCATGCTGACAAGGCTTGGTCCTGTGCGCTCTCATTTCCTTAACAACTACCTGGGCAACCTCCTCTCATCCTGTGCCTCAAAAACCAGTCACGCTACAGACTGTTCCAGTTTGCAGCTTCTAGTAGTGACACCCAATCTCTACTCCAGACATTGTACCCATGTACGCGTTATGTTGTCGACACTGGAAAATCTAAATCATCACCTCAAGTTAAAGCTATCTGAAGTAAAGTCTTGATAATTCCCTCAAAAATACTTTCTCTGGGCTTCCTTACTAAAATAGCACACCCCATTTTTTTCTCTCAGAGTGGTAAAACATTATTTCTGATTGTTACCCACTTCTTAGTATTTTGTGTATTTGTTTCATTCTGACTCAACTGAAAGTAATCTCCTAGAAAGGATGGCATGTATTTGATTACCACTGTAATCCCCACAACTACAAAATGACCCATGCTTAACCTGTGTTGAAAGAATAAATGAGAGGCGCCTGGGTGGCTCAGTGGGTTAAAGCCTCTGCTTTCGGCTCGGGTCATGATCCCAGGGTCCTGGGATCGAGGCCCGCATCGGGCTCCCTGCTCAGCGGGGAGCCTGCTTCCTCCCCTCTCTCCCTGCCTCTCTTGCCTACTTGTGATCTCTGTCAAATAAATAAATAAAATCTTAAAAAAAAAAAAAAAAGAATAAATGAGGGTATAAATAAACACTCGAAAGAAAACAGTGCATGAGACTGGAGGAAAGGAGGGCATCTTTGAACCCAGAGACAACGGCTAATGAAGAAAGATATTCTAAGAGGAGGCAGGTAAGGAATGGATTTTGCATAAGTCTAAGAAAAGAGTGGACAATTAAAAAAAGAAGGGGACATTTGTGGGTGAGAGCCATACCGTGAGAGTGAAGAAGGCAGGAGTCTGATCCATGCAGACTCACTTGTCCTGAGGTCTGGACCTGGGAAAAGCACCTGGGAAAACAGCCCAGCACAGCCAACATCTGTGCTCTCCTCTTCGAAGACCCCTGCCCAGTATGCACTCACTGACCTGGGAGGCGCTGGGTTGGGGCTTCCCCTACAGCCCACGGCTCTGCTCCTTGCTGCAACCTGACAATCACCTCAGGTTTGGAAATGCAGTGCCCTGTTGATCAGAAATAAGTGGGACTTTCAACAAACTGCTTAAGTTCCAGGGCCTCTGAAGAACGGCATGAGCAGAGCCGCAAGGACTGTGCGACGAAGGGCCAACATGAACCTCTGATTAGAGGGGTGAACACGCACATTCTCCTGGGCCTCGGAGCTTAAACCTAAGCAGCCCTTAACGTCATAAACCGCTGCACATTCACCCCCGAAGAGTAAAGTGCTCACGCCTCCCAGGGCACTCCCACTCACCCAGTGACACCAGGCTACTGTAGGTCTCCAGCATCACGGCCCTGTACAGGGCCCTCTGAGCATCGTCCAGGTCCTGCCACTCCTCCCAGGAGAAGTTCACAGCCACGTCCTCAAATGACACCAGTTCCTGGAATGACACACGCCTCAATTCAAGGCATCAGCCTGCATCAGAATAGGAAGTCTAGGAGTTCATTCTTTTTGGTGTGTTTGGTCTTGTACAAAATATACCCATGGTCTGTACTCTGTAGTGTGGGGTAAGGTAAAGAGATACCACAGCAGAAATTTCCTACCTCAGACTGGAAACAACAGCAAAAGAAAGTCTCTGAACTTGGGAGATGGATCAACAGATACTTTCTAATCTTTATGAGAGAGAGAAAAAAATGAAGAAAAATAAGAAGACGCCCATAAACAATTTAAAAACAGTCTAACAACATGTAATTGGAGTTCCATAAGGAAAGGAGAAAGAATAGAGCATTTACGTATTTCAGAAACAATGGCTACAACCTTCACAAATTTTGTGAATGATCTGAATGTACAGATTTATTAACTTCAGTGCCCACAATTAAGTTAGATTTAGGAAAAAACAAAAAAACAAAAACAAAAAAAAAGCCAAACAAACCTATTCTAGGCACATCACAGCCAACCTGCCAACATCCAAGAATAAAGAGAAACCTTGAGAGCAGCCAGAGAAGAGCGAGCACATTCAGGTACAAATATGTGGAAGGACGGGCAACTTATCAGAAACAATGGGAAAACAAAGTGGTGAAAGTAAAGCCTTCGATTCCATGATTCGACACCCACTGAGCAGTTATGCTACAAAACTGAAGTGAAATAAAGACATTTTCAGAGAAACACGAACTAACATAATTCATCATCAGAAGATGGCACTACGATGCCAAAGGACATTCTCCGTGGTTGAAACAAAGTGACACCAGATAATCTGGATCCATAAGACAATGAGATTCATAAGAATCAGGATCACTGGAAATGCCAAATGTGTAGGTAAATATAAGGAACTATATATATATATATGCATTTTTCTTCTTTATGTCTATAAAAAACATGATCCTTTAGGGAAAACATCGCAACAATGTACAGGGCACGCATAATGTCTGTAGGTTCAGTACGTACACACGTGTGTCCTATCCACAGTACACATGACAGGCCAGCAAATGGATTGATACTATTCAAAAGTTCCTGTATTTCCTAGGAAGTAGGGCACTACTACTCCAGTATGCTTGGTAAAGACTCGTGTGCAGAGTTTTAATGTGCTGTGGCTGCCATAGCGAGGCACCAAAATGGCTCAGCCATGTGGAAGATAGTTTGGTTCCGTCCGCACAACGGAACACAAACTTCCCACCCACAACCCCTTAATCGCATCTGGTACGCATCTGGAGGAGCTGAAAACTTATGTCCACGTAAAAACCAGCACGTGGACGCATACTGCTGCTTTACTCGTCATCATCAACACCTGACGTGACCAAATGTCTTCAACGGATGCAAGAATCAACTGTGCTTCCCCCCGACAACAGAATGCTACGCAGGGCTGAAGACAAAGGAGCTGTCGAGGCAAGGAAAAACTGGGGGAGGAAACGCAAATGCCCCCTAGTAAGTGAAACGAGCAAACGTCCAAGACCAGATTGTGTGATTCCAACTACATGCCGGCCCTGTCCCTACGGAGACAGGGAAACATCACCAATCGCCAAGGCTAGGAGGCGGGGCAGAGTGAGCGGAAGGAGCACGGAGGGTTTTGAGGACAATGACGCTGTCCTGCACGACTGCAGGGGGGTGCGACTAAAAGGGCGGCCACATCTCATTATACCTTTGTCGGGGTCTCGATGCCAGATGAGGTTCGGTGGGAGAGAGAGGGAGAGAGAGGGAGAGAGAGGGAGAGAGAGGGACTGCAGAAGCTCCATTTTGGTCGTCTCAGTCACTGGCTAAATGGAAGCAGCACGCGTGAGGGACGAGAGGAAGATGTGCTTTTCCCACAGGACTCCCTCAGTCTGCGGTGCCTTCTGGATGGCTACCCGAGAGCACCCCCCAGGGCCCTGGACTAGTGTCGGGAAGGCTAGGGAAGGTCCACGCCGGAGACGGGCCGGACACGGGCGCCGCCAAGGCTGCCAAACCGCACAGGGCCACGCAAGTGCAGGAAAGCCCCAGAGTGTGAAGACGGGGCCCAGATCCGAGCACTCGGATGAGCTGCGTTCAGGAGAGGAAACAAGCAGAAGAAACCACCCGGGAGGCCGCCCCAGAAGCTAACAGACGAGAACGTCCAGAAGACCCTGGACAGCAGTTTTCCTACGGCAGGAGGGTCGAGAAAGGCACAGCCCACGGCACCATCACTGAACCAAACATGATCTGGGTTGCCCGTAGGTTGTAGGGTTCCTTCTTCACTTAGAAGACATGAACTAAGATGACACGGAGTAGGGTTAGGCGCAAACGAGCCGTGGAACTCTCTCTCAGAAAATACCTCTCTCAACGGTCGGACTCACAGCCTGCGCAGACCGGCCGACAAACACGTGGAGAGTAAGACCTGCAGCCCTTCAGCCCTGCAGACACCCCAGGGTCGGCCGCTAGCAGGGCTCGGGCCATGGACCCTGCAGGGCCCTCCAGAAGCTGCCTGGGACGCTACTTCAGCAAAGCCTCTCGGGCAGACTGCGTGCCAGCACCAGGCGACCATCACCGCCGCATCGCGCTGCAAGGCTGACTTCCAGACCCGTGGCAAACACTGTCCGCCCCTCAGCCGTGCGACAACAAAGGCACCCTTTCGGACTTCCGCGCCTGCAATTTTCAGGTCCTGTGAGAATGGGACACGCCTCTTCTGAGGCTCCTTTCTGAACAGGTAGCAACGGTGTGTGTCATTCTGCTGTGGCACCAGGACCACCAGAGACCAGCCCGCACTCACCCCGGATGCCTCTAAGGTCATCTAACCCGTCCACACCCACATGCCACTCTTATCAGGCTTCTGGGCATCACCCTGAAGCTGCATTTTACTTACTTCTATTTTTCTATTTTAAAGTGTGAGCCCTTATTAAGGAGGGCACGTACTGCATGGAGCACTGGGTGTGCTGCATAAACAATGAGTGCTGGAACACTGAAAAACAAAATTGAATTAAATTGAGTAAGTAAAGCCTGAGCCCTTCCTCACCAAGCTTAGGAAGCACCATGTAAACAAGCTGACAACTCACCAGAGATGTGTTCATCTTCCGCTGCTCCTGGAAATGCACGGAGGGCTCCGGAGAGATCCCTGGGACAGAAGGCGAATGGACTGGCTGCATGACACGACTGCTGGGGCTTTGCTCCCACACCCTGGACTCTCCGGTCTGAAGCTCTCCACACATTCGCTAGAGAAGACGAGAGGGAGAGAGCGCGCCGCTCCTGTGGGACAAGAGACTTTTACACCTTGAGAAAGGGCAGAAAGACCCTATTACAGGCCCCTTAATTTACACATATAGTTTGTTCATCAAAACACACATTCCCTACTGACTTATCAACAGTTGAGAGTAAGAATCAAGTTAAGATCTTGAAGGTGCTCATTACAGCAATGACTGCTCCCATTAATGGAGACGCACAGGGCTTCACAGTGGTGTCCCCATGAGGACACCCGCGGGGTAAATACCTGTCTTCTCAGACAGCAGACACCCTGCAACACAACACTGTTGGCCCGTGGCTTTATGGGAAAAGACACACATAAGGTACACGGGGCACTGTGCTGCCGTGCCCTCTCCCAGAAACGGTTCTCAATGACTTGCTCGCCTGTATTCATTTCCTCCAACACTGACATGGGCTTTGCCACGTAACCCACTCTCGCCAAAAGGCACATACAACCCGGACACGGGCCGAGGAGCACTTTCCCGCTGACACCCATGAAGAGGCCCGGGACTAGCCTGATACAAGGCTCGGCCAAGAGCCAGCACCAACCACCAAAAGAAGGAAATGAAATCCTCTTTCACCAAGCTCAGTCCTGGCACCAGATGATTGCGGCCTCTCCTGGGAGCCAGGCACCCCCAGCACAGGAACCGACCGAGTACACCCAGCCCCAAGTGCTGAGCCCCAGGACCTCAAAAACTAAAACGACTGTTGTTTAAAGCCATTAAAGGCGGTTGGCCTGTTACCCAGCAAATGCTAACGTGATACATTTAAACCCCCGGACTCAGCTGTCCACGGGGACAAAGTCTTGAATTACACACCAAGGACCACCACCAGAACTTGACAACCACACACCGGACCTTTGAGGGGCGTGAAGACTGCCCGCTCGCTGGACCTCAGACCGGCCGTGGGGAGCCCCCAAACACCTGCTTAACACCTGCACTTCGCTACATGAGTCTGTTGGTTACAGCTGGGCAGGAGCCCGGTTTGATTTCCAGTCCCAAAAACTGGGTTAGAGAAGAACACTGCAGACCGATTTTCCCATTTTACACAATAGAAAGCGGAAAAACAGGCTCCTGGCATCACGACGTAGAATTTTTGATCTTCACAGGCAGGTTACTGGCATGCAGCGGGAACACCTGCCCTGGAAATGCCTTGAGCAGCCGCAGGGCAGAAAAAAACATCAGGGAAAGGGGGACAGGCATGTTTAAGGCAGTTCCCCTAAGAAACGGTTGTCCTAAGTGACCGCATTTATCAAAAATGAGGTCAGAAACAGACACGGGCCGAGGCTTCACTGTGGCAAAAGAGGGAACGAACACCACGCCCAGGTCGGGTTCCCCGACGCGTGCCATCCGGTGAGCCCCGCAGCCCACTCGCGTCCCGGAACCCCTCCCCGCCCCCACCCTCCTCCTAAGGCAGAGGCGCCCGCAGACCCTTCCCGCGCCGTCGGGGGAGCGCGGAAGGCAGCTCCCGCTGCGCAAGCGGAGGGAGTTCAGGCAACGGAAACCGTGAGTGGAGAACCCAGCCGTGCAGTGTTTAGGGTCGGCGGGGCCCGCGGCCTCTCGGCCTCAGCAGGTTACCCCCCCGCACCGGGCCCCTCGGGTGAGTGGCACCTCGCGCGCCGTCGCCGCCCCTCTCAGCCTGGCTCAGGCCTCCCGGGCGCAGGTCCAACCTTCCGACAACTCGCAGCGTCCGGTGACCTCGAGGGGAGGTTGGCACCGCCCAACCCTGTTCCGTAAGCGCTTGGCCAAGCAAAGCTGGGGTCTCCTCCCTGCCGGGACTCCTCTGCCTCCGCCCAAGTCCCGGGGGCTCTCAGGTCGCGCGCCTCCCCTGCGCGCTCCCCGACAGCAGCCCCTTCCAGAGAAGGCAGGACGGCCGTCGGGGGCCGAGCCGTCGCCCCCGGAGCCAGCGGCCCCTGCAAACTAGGTCCCGCAGACGCTGCCGCGAACCAAGCGCTCGGCAGACCGCACAGTGCGGGGGGACCCGACCCCGGCCTCCGAGGAGCCTCGAGAGCCCGCGCCCACGACCGCTCCCAGGAGGAGCTTCGCGGACCCCGCCGCGGACCGGGGCCCTCGCACTCCGCACGGAGACGCTCGCGCCACGCCCGAGCGGGAACGGGCACGCGCACCGCCTGCAGACCCACCCCCGCCCACGCCGCCCCAGGGCCCAGCCCCCCGCAGCGCGCGCGAGCCCCCCGCAGCGCGCGCGAGCCCCCCGCAGCGCGCGCGAGCCCCCCGCAGCGCGCGCGAGCCCCCCGCAGCGCGCGCGAGCCCCCCGCAGCGCGCGCGAGCCCCCCGCAGCGCGCCTTCTCCCGGCCAAGCGACCGCCGCCAGCACAGCCCGAGGGCGCCCAGCCGACCCCGTCGCCCCGCGCACCGGGTCTCGCTCCACGGGTCGCGCCTGCACGTCAGGCCCCGCCCCCGCCGAGCTCCCGCCGGCCGCAGGGCTCCCCCTTTCCCCTCGCACCAACCTTCAGGGACAGGGGACCCAACCCGCCGGAGCCCGCAACCACAGCGGCCGACACCCGCAGGGAGCCGGATTTCCGGGCGGAAGAGGAGGGGCGGGTCCGCACGTGCGCAGAAGGAACCCGGAAGACCCAGAGTCCCGCGGGGGCATTCGTCGTTGTCACGGGAGACTACATTTCCCACAAACCTCTGCGCTCAGTCCTTTGGGAGCCCTGGGAGGTGATGTGTCCAGCTGCGCGGGAGCGGGCTGGGGGCCCGGGGAGTTGGTCTCTAACCTCGTGAGGATACCGGGGATTTCTGGTTTATTATGAGATCCTGATTTCACCAAATGAGAGACGTTGTCCCTAACTGGTCAAACCCTAGTATGGAGGAAACATGAACAGTGTCTCTGTAGCATGGGATGGTGCTTGACAACATCTTACCCACAGAACTTCTTTGAGAGTTGCTGTCAGTCCTCTCGAGCCCCACTGCTACCTTACCAACTAGGTTCACCTAATATTCCAGTCTTTTGTTGCCATTTCAACAATCTTCACGGCATCACCACCAGCAGTAGAGTCCTTCTCAAGAAACCACTTTCTTCGTTCACCCCTAAGAAGCAACTCCTCATCTGCTGAAGTTTTGTCATGAAATCACAACAATCCAGTCCCATCTCCAGGCCGCATTTCTGATTCAAGTTCTCTTGCTGTTTCTGCAACATCTGCAGTGACTTCCTGAGGGCACAGGGCATCCTTCAGGACCTGGTGTCCATATAGCACGACATTTGGATGGGGGGCCCCGACGCAGTGGTTACATGGGACCGTGCTGCTTAGCCAGCTGGGGACAGTGGCAAGGCACACCTGAACAACTGGCCCAACTCCTGGATGCACAGGGGCAGTTGGAAATGGAGACACTCCCCAGCAGCCCTCATGTCTGGCCAGCACCCTCTCCATCAGTATGTCCCAGCCAAGACTCAGGGCTGCAGACGGGGGCCTTGCTGACATGAGGCCAGCATGTCTGTGCAGGGACTCACACTCTGGCCTCTCAACCTCTTGTGCCTTTCCCTAATCCCTTCCTTTATTGGAAAGAACAAACCACTTACTAAGCGTTCGACAAATACTAGGTACACTAAGCCAGTGTCTCAGAACTGAGGAAAGACAGGGCATGGCAAGAAATTTATCTTCTTTGATACACATTCTAGTGGGCAACATATGACGGTCAAGTCCACAGTATGCCTACATGCAGACATGCCGATGGGAAACACCAGTGAGGAGGGGTGGGAGGCTGGTGATGCTCTCATCCTCAAGAGAAGGCCACGAGGGAGGGTCTCCTTCGAATGCAGCATTTTAACACCAAGAAAGATGGGGATGCCAGCCAGGTGGATATCTGTGGGAACAGTAGCCCCTGCAGAGGGACCAGCAAAGCCCTGAGAATTGAAGGTGTTTGTGTTGGGAAGGAGTGAGGAGGTCAGTGGCCATGGTGGGCAGCGGAGGACAGGAGAGCATGGGAGATGGTACAGGGGGTTAGGAAGTGGGAGGATGGGTCTGGGGGAGTGGGAGGTCCAGGTCCCATGAGGCCTTTTGTGTGTGTCAGAGAGGGGCACTGGCTGCTGAGGGAGTGGGCTTCCCCCTTCAGGATCTCCCTGTATGGAGCATGGACAGAATGGAAGGAAGGGCATCTGTGGGCTGGAAACTGTGTTGGATTGATCCAGGTCCAGAGAGGCCAGATTCCTGATGTCTTTTCTTGGTAGAGTAAGGGGTTTGCTGGTGGCCAGGATGTGGTGGGAGAGGGGAGTCAGGATGACTCCTGGCCTCTGGTCTGAGCAGCGTTGAGAACAAGAGCACACCTTCTAGCCAGAGGAAAGCAAGGGGAGGTGCAGAGGCAGGCAGCAGTGGCACAGCTCTGTGCCTGTCAGTGCAAAGAGCCCGTGAGCTTCATCGTGTGGGAGCTGAGGAGCTCTGGGCTGCTGGCGTAGAAGCCTCAGGATGTGTTCTCTGACAGCTACGTTTTCTCAGAGAAATGGGAGTGAGAACCACATGGGGGCCAGATGGGACATTGATGGAGGTTTGAAGAAATAAGAGCAGGCAGGAAAAGAGAAATAGTCCCCTAGGAGAGTGGGAAGAGGGAAGGAGGGGACATCCTGGGGCTGGAGGAGTATGAAGGGGCCCCAGGAGCTTAGGGACTGTGAGTAGGTCCACCCGTGTCCCTCTGAGCCTGGACTGGCAGAGGCATAGATTCCTGGAAAGGAGAGAGGGGAGCAGAGTTGATGCCGGGGAGAGAAGCACATGCTTAGCAGTAGAATCCCAGCCAGGCTGGGACAGGAAGGTGCCCAGATGGGCATGGGGGAAAGTGAAGACACTCCAGTGGGCACCACTGAGTGCCCACGGCCATCTCTCCACCAGTGGGGATGAGGGACTCCATGAAGGCCCTGCAGAAGCTTCTAGACTGCAAGGCAGTCTAGGACATGTTCACCCACCTCTCCCTCACTCAGGTCACAATCCACTGCTGTCTGAGTATGCTGATGCCCCTATACCCCTCATAGCCCTTCCTGAGTGGATGCCTTTGATCCCTGGGTCCACAAGGCACTGGACTAACCAAAGGGCAGGGATGTGGAAATAACATGCTGACAGGTCTCCCTGGAGTTGACCTCCAGATCTACAGTTGGAAAGCCAGATGGGTGGTGGGCACTTTGAATCATGACAATGGGGTACAGCTTTGGCAACGACCACACTGTGCCATGGATACAATCCTCACTGAACAGGTGCCCCACGTATTATGGGGCACTTGTTCAGTGTCGGTCTGAATCAAAGCTGGAAGCTCCCTCTCATGTCAGAGACTATGAAAGGGACCTCAGAGAGCCGTAGTTAAGAATGGAACCACGTTTGAGGGGTCACAACTCCTGGTCTCTTTAAGAGGATCAAATAAACAAAAAGTGGGATATTCTAGTACAACTGAAAGAAACAACCTCCCCCCGCCCCACCAACATTGGCTGGGAAATCTGAGTAAAGCACTTATACCAACCCAGGGTATATGGGGTATATATAGGCTGGTCATACCTGAGGGGGTCTTACACTGGAGAGAGAGGTGGGCAGGTCCCAAAGTTCCACCTGCAGGATATTCCCAATCATGGGAAGAGGAAGAAGGCCAGGTGGGAGCAAAAACCCACGAGTGCCTCCTCTTCTCCACACAAAGGTGAACAGCAGGAAAGCCACACCAGCCACCAGGAGGGTGGGCAGACTGAGCAGAGCCATGTCACCACCCTGTGTGGGCCATGGAACTGTCACTTAGAATGTCAGCCACAGTTGAAGACAGTTTGTTGTACTTGGAAATCAAGTCTACAGGAGACCCACATGCTCCCTTGAGCCACGTTTAGAAATGTGATGGGTTTGGCATCTTCAAAGTCACTTAATTGAGACTCTACACTATCCCCAACAGGACTCCTCCTTGTCCCTTTGTTTGTCCCCCCACCTAGTCATCAGTTTGACTCTTCTCCTGGAATAGAAAGGAAACCAAAAGGGAAAACTTGGTGTCTCTTGGCGGCCACAGGACTGAGTCCAGCAGACATAGAGCAGATGGAAGATGGTCTTCAACTGGACCCCTGAGCCTCTCTTCTTCCCAAGCACATCCTGCCTGATCTTCTCCATCTTTGGCATTGGCTGTGCCTTCACCAGTGGCACCTTCTTCTCCCTTCCCGCTGGGTCCCTACATCACGCCTGCTCCATTCGGTCCATTTAGATCACAGCAGTCAGAATCTCCTTTAAAGACATAGGTCAGGCCAGGTCATTCACCTGCTGAAAAACCCTCAGTGGATTCCCAGGAATTTACCTGAGGGCAAAACCCAAAAACCTTACAAAGACCTTCAAGACCCCCACACACACTAGCCTGCACCTTGCCTTCCTGTCCTGTGGGGCCTCCCAGCACTCAGCTCCAAGAACAGTCTGTGCCATGTGGTCTCCAGGACATTGTCCCAGCCCCTTCCTCTGCTTCTGGTGATGCCCTTTCTGCCTCTTCTGCAGACTCACCTGCACCTCCAGCCCCCAGGCTCTCCCGCACACTCACCACAGCGACCTTGCCTTCTCTCATGTTTTAAGTGGCAATTATACATTAACTCTGATGGTCCACTGGGTTTGGATAGAGACCGTGGATTTCAGGACAGTGGGCTGGTGTCCACTTCACCTTGGACCCGGGGATGGGGTCCAGCTGTTCATGCCCCTACCGTACAGGTGCCCTTCACAACCCCCGGCACCCTGCACATCAGGCACCTCCCCCATTTCCGTAGCTCCTCCTCTCCATCCCACAGCAGGCTGCTTCCTCACTTCAATTGGCATTTATTTGGTTATCAACAAGATTAACAATTAGTATTTTTAGGTTTATGGGCCATTCATAATATTTGAACTGTTATTTGACCATTTTTCTAATGAGTTATTTACCTTATTGATTTTTCAATGATATAGTCAATTTTCAAAAAAGGCAATAACACCATCTATCCAAACAATACACACATTAACTTACTGGACATGTTCCCCAATTATGTATCAGTTAGTCAAATTTCATGTCAGGATATTAAGACAATGTTTTACATGAGAAATATAATGACCATGTATTCCCTTCCTGCATTATAAATTAAAGTTCATTTCTTTAAGATAGATCCTCATTTTAACTGGGGGAACATTGCAAAGGTATGTGAAAAAAGCTACTACCTCTCCTCACCCCTGCAAAGTCCCTGGGGTCAGCAGCCAGAGACACATTGCTCTTTTAGGCCACATGTACGGACACATGGAGGTCGGGTAGGGGAGCCAGTGCTGCTGGATCATAAAAAACAGGGCCTTGCTGGACGCCTGGAGGGCTCAGTCAGTGAAGCCTCTGCCTCCAGCACAGGTCATGATGCCAGCGTCCTGGGATCCAGCCCCGCCTAGGGCCCCCTGCTCAGCGAGGAGTCTGCTTCTCCCTCTCCCTCTGCCACTCCCCCCATTCGTAATCATGCTCTCTCTCAAATAAATAAATCTTTATTTTTATTCTTTTTTTATTTTTCATTATGTTCAGTTAGACAACACATAGTACATCATAAGTTTTCGTTGTAGTGTTCAACGATTCATTAGTTGTGGATAACAAAATAAAATAAAATCTTTAAAACAAAAAACAGGGACTTGCTATTCCACTCCCCTACTTTTTTAAAGACTTTTTTTTTATTTGAGAGAGACAGTGCACACACAGAGAGAGAGGGAAAGTAAGAAGCAGAAGCAGACCCCCCTCTGAGCAGGGAGCCCACTGTAGGGCTAGAGTGCAGGACCCTGAGATCCTGACCTGAGCCAAAGACATGCACTTAACTGGCTGACCCACCCAGGAACCCCTTGCCTATTGTGTTTTGTTCCTTCACCAAATTATTTCTTGGGCATCTTGTTGAATCAATAGATGTAGATTCTTGTCATTCCTTTAAATGCTCCATAATATCCCATGGCGTGATACGTGAGAAAATAAAGGAAATTTTCAACTTTTAATGTTTTAAAGCCCTGCTCCTGGGCTCCCAGAGAAGCCCTCCCTGAGCAGTTACCAAGGTCAAAATGACCAAAGCCTCAAACACGGCTCTGTTTCTGCCCTAGCGCACTTTGTACATCTGCTTTGTTTAAAATATAACCAAACAGTGGCGTTCCAAACACAAAGATAAGCAAAAGGAAGAAGGCTCTCCTGTGCCCATAAAATCAAGGTCACACAGTCCCGCACACACCAGAAGCTGAAAATGAGGTCTGCAACCTTTTCTGATGCCCTTTGTCTGGTGACTTGTAACTTTCTATGTAAATGTCCACAGCCCTGTGCCAAATGCTGTTTCCTGGGACTTCCTCTTCTCTATGATGTTCATGTTGCCCAAGCAGTTCCCCAGGCTGTCCTCACTTGGGCTTGAACAAAACTCTTCTTTTTAGAGATTCTAAAAGATTTGTTCATTTTTACATCGACATACACCACACTCAATAAATCATTCCCCCAAGAAGGTACATTTGTGTTGTTTCCAGTATTCTTGTTTGCTTTTTGCCCACAGTAAAAGAAGCTGTCTTAAAGATTTTCTCACATAATTTTAATTTTCTGTTGTTGCTATTTCTTTTATTTAATTTTATTTTTTCAGTGTTCCAGAATTCATTGTTTATGCACCACACCCAGCTCTCCGTGCAATCCATGCCCTCCTTAATACCTACCACCAAGCTAACCCATCCCCTCCAAAACCCTCAGTTTGTTTCCCAGAGTCCACAGTCTCTCATGGTTCGTCTTTCCCTCTGATTTCCCCCAACGCCCTTCTCCTCTCCATCTCCCCATGTCCTCCGTGTTATTTGTTATGCTCTGCAAATAAGTGAAACCATATGATAATTGACTCTCTCTGCTTGACTTATTTCACTCAGCATCATCTCTTCCAGTCCCGTCCATGTTGCTACAAAAGTTGGGTGTTCATCCTTTCTGATGGAGGCACAATACTCCATAGTGTATATGGACCACATCTTCCTTATCCATTCGTCTGTGGAAGGGCATCTTGGTTCTTTCCACAGTTTGGCGACCGTGGCCATTGCTGCTATGAACATTGGGGTACAGATGGCCCTTCTTTTCACCACATCTGTATCTTTGGGGTAAATACCCAGTAGCGCAATTGCAGGGTCATAGGGAAGCTCTATTTTTAATTTCTTAAGGAATCTGCACACTGTTTTCCAAAGAGGCTGCACCAACTTGCATTCCCTCCAACAGTGTATGAGCTGTTGCTATTTCTATGGTTCCCAAAACAGGAATAATTGGGTCAAAGTTGTGTATTTCTCTCCTTGGAGGAGGTTCTGTTAGATTACTTTCAAGAAGGCTCGAATGGCCCCCCTCATCCCACCCTGCATTACTCCCTGCTTGCCTACCTTCCTTCCTCAGTGGGTCTCAGGGGATTGTCCCGGGGGGGCATGTGCATCCGTCACTACATGGTCTCCATCTGCGTGTTCCCACTGACAAGTGTAACCATCTTCCATGTGCCCACTAGAATCACGGCTGTGATTTCCAGTCCTTGAGCTCAAATCCTTATTTCCACAGGACACACTCCCAAACTGAGATTGCTGGTTCAGAAGGTTTATGTATCTTTAAAATATAATTAACTATTTGAACTTCCTTATCTAGTAATTACCTGTCCATTTTCTTTGTCCATCTTTCTCTAGGCTGTTTATCCTTCTCCCCCCTAAACTGTATGTGTTCTTCACATGTAAGGGGACTAAGTACTTGCCTATTTGTGAGTATATGCACCACCTTCCCTGTGGGACTTCATTATGCTGGCTTTACTACAACCAGACATGTCTAAATAAACAGGGGCATCTGGAAGGCTGTCGTTAGGTGTCTGCATTCAGCTCAGATCATGATCCCAGGGTCCTGGGACCGAGTCCCGCATCGGGCTCCCTGCTCAGTGGGGAGCCTGCTTCTCCCTCTCCCACTCCCCCTGCTTGTGTTCCCTCTCTCAATGTGTGTCTCTCTGTCAAATAAGTAAATAAAATCTAAAAAGAAAACAGGTTTACTAGGTGCCTACTCTGTGCCAAATACCAGCCCAGCCAAAAGGGAAATCTTCAGGGCACCAAGCAGTCAGAGTGTGGCTCCCAGGAATCTCCATGTTGATTCTGGGAACTGTGCTCAAGAGTTTTTCTCAATTCTCTCCTTCAATCACACAATAATTCTGGCAGGCAGCTAATACTGTCCTTTCACAGATGTCCAGCAGAGGCAGAGAGTGATGGAGAACCTTGCTTGTTAGGTCCGTTATTAAACGAGACGAGAGGGGGAGGCGGCAGGGTCAGTTAAGTTTTACTGCACAACAACAAAATGGCTTTAACCGAGATGGAGTGGCTCTGGCTAAATAGGTCCTTACATTGCTCAGGACTCCACCTTCAGGGAATCTGGGAGCTTGGGCTCGAAGTGAGGCAGATGCAAAGCTCATGGAGGTTCCTCCAGAAGGGTGCCCCCATGCTGGGAAGACTAGACCATGGGCCTCAGGCCTCCTCTTCCTCCCTCCCAATGAGCAGAACCAAATACGTTTTTCAGGAAACCTTCCTGAGTTCCAGTTCCCCTTCCCAAGTCAGGGCAGATGCGGGTCTTGATGTGTGACTTCTCTCTGACACACTTGGCAGCAGCTGGAGGGCATCAGTGCCCTCGAGCACCTGTCAGGGCTGAGCTCTGAAGCCCTCTGCCTGCTGCTTGTGTGGACACTGGCCAAAAGGTCAGAGAGAGGAGGGAGTGACCGTACTTCCTTCTTTCCTTCCCCATGCAGGTGGAACACACAGGGACCACACAGAGGAAACTGTAGTGACCTTCACTGGTGCCCTTTGGTGGGACTTGTCAGGGACTCTGGCCACAGAAGAAGCGTCCAGCTCAGTGGGGACCTCACAGCTATGGAGGTCACCACATGGTCCAGCCCTCAGTTCTCAGTTCTCCACCCCACTTTAGTTCATGGGATTTTATCATATCCCTTGCCCTATAAAATAAGTCAAATACATCTTTTTTTGGAACAAGTTTTTTTTTTAATATTTTATTTATTTGTTTGCCAGAGAGAGAGAGAGCACGCAACAAGGGGGAGAAGCAGGCTCCCCGCTGAGCAAGAAGCTCAATCTGGGACTCCATCCCAGGACCCTGGGATCACGACTCCAGCAGAAGTCAGGCTCTTCACTGACCAAGCCCCCCCCCATGCAACCTGGAACAAGTGTTTTTGTTTTTTTAAGGATTTATTTACTTATGTGAAAGACGGAGGGAGGGGAAGAGGGAGAGGGAGTCTTAAGCAGACTCAGCACTGAGTGGGAGGGCCTGACACTGCTGGGTCTGAGGACCCTGAGATCAGGAGCTGAAGGACCCAAGAGCTCAGGACCCTGAGCTGAAATGGAGAGTTGATGCTCAACTGACTGCTCCCGCCAGGGTCTCCCAGGACAGGTTTGTTTTTCATCCCACAACACAAATTCACTCCTTTTAGTCTTTCTCCTGCTTAAAAACAAAAACAAAAAAACCATTGGCGTGATATAGGGCCCTCACAAGGAAACTTAAAGAGGGTTCTATGTTTCTGGGCCTGGGAGTGGGGCACGTGGGACCAGCAGCTCTTGAAGACAGCAGTGGTAGGGGATTCCTTGCCCTGAGGGACATGCACTCTGTAAACAAAAGTGGACTTCATAAATAAACATTTTTGTTCAGCAGAAAAAGCAGTTACAGACTTTGAGAGGTTTCCAAAATTGGGGTTGAGTTCCTCGGCTGGTGTGTGGTGGGCACAGGAGGGAAACCCAGCGGGTGGGAGCAGGAGGCTCTCCAGCCCACCCCAACCCACAAGGGGCTATGGGAGAAGCACACAGAGTGCAGCACAGATGTGGCCCCTGAGGTCCCAGCAGAAGGAGACGAAGGCCATCAGGGACCTAGGAGGGGGCTCACATCCAGCTTTGAGGATGGGAGAAGGTTTGGAGGGGTGGGAAAAACCAACATGAATGCACCTCTTCTTATTAAAACAGCGTGGTCTGTGCTCTTTTCCTAACACCACACTTGATGCACAAGCATGTTGCTGTGCTAGAAAGCCATCCTGAACCGGGGAGTCAAAGGGCTGGACACTTACCATCTGTTTCCATGGCCCGCTGCAGGTGACTTTTGGTTTCTGTCCTTCTTCATCTCACACAGGACCCTGAAGTACTCCTTCCTGGTGGAGGCACAGGAGCCCCATCCCAGACATTCCTCTGCTCTGTGACAGGGAGCCGTAAAGCCCCGGACCATGGACCCACGGAGTATCCCAGTTTCCCCGCTGTGGAAGGGCCCGACCTTGTCCTAAAGCCTCAGGCACTTCTGGCTTCCATTAGAGCTGAGGAGGGTGGGCTCCTCTGCCCTCAGCCTCAGGCCGCAGGAACAGATCCTCACCCATCCCAGGCCCGTCACACCAGGGAACGACAGACGCGTCTGTTTCTCTGCCCCAAAGATGCTGAGGGGGTTCCCTCCTGAAAGGGCTCCCCACTGCTCCAGCCACTCCAGCCGCAAACACGGAAACCCCCACCACCCGAGGAACAGGGCTTGAGCCCTGGGCAGTTCTGCTGCAACAGTGGATGGGAGTCAACTTCAGATGGGAGTGAAAACTGCTTCTCCCTGAGGGCTTACTGAAGAGAGGCTCCACAACCTTTCAGCTCTCGGGCTGGACGTCAGGGTATGGTCATTTTTATTTTCATCCTCTGAAGTGTGAAAAGCCTTCAGGGAACAAAAGCCACATAGAGCAACCCGGAGCTGCTTACACTGAACCCGGCCCCGGGAAGGGGCCATGCACCTCCACCCAGGCAAAGACACCGAGAATCCGCACAGCAGGCCCCTCCCCGAGAAGACCAGCTGGAACAGCAGGTGGGTGTCAAGTTCAACAAGCACAGGGGACCGCAGAACTCCAGGGCTAGGGGAAAACGGTACATAGAATTTGAGGTTATTTCTCAGATTCTTTGATCTTCCAGTTTAAAAATTTCCTTCTCTTTCTTTCTTTTTTCCTTTACAACTAGTTTCTTTATTTTTCCATTTTTGGGCTTTTTTTTTGTTTTTTAATTTAAATTCAATTAGCCAATGTATAGTACATCATTAGTTTTTTTTTTTTAGTTTCTTTATTCATCACTTACTCTTACTAATTGGGATTTAATTTAACATTTAATACTTTAAACTTAGTATGTTAAAAGCCAAAATATATCACTAAGATCTATACATATGGTAATTATAATATAAGCTCTACATCAAAATATTATAATATAGAATTTTTAAAAGTCATAAAAATTGAAATACCTTGGGGCGCCTGGGTGGATCAGTGGGTTAAAGCCTCTGCTTTCAGCTCAGGTCATGATCCCAGGGTCCTGGGATCGAGCCCCACATCGAGCTCTCTGCTCCGTGGAGAGCCTGCTTCCTCCTCTCTCTCTGCCTGCCTCTCTTGCGTACTTGTAATCTCTGTCAAATAAATAAATAAAATCTTTTAAAAAATTGAAATACCTTAAATTGAAGAAAATTTTAAAAATATATATTTCTCCCATTGAAACTCACCATAGAGAAACCTGGCATTGTTAAATCAAACAATTTGTGCAACAAAGAATAAAATTATACCTTTACATCTTTTTAGTTTTCATTATTTGAAAAATATGCACTTTTAACTCCTATCTTTCTCAAATCTAAAATAAGTTATTAAATCCAAAATATTTTATGGCTAAGTAGTTTTTACTTCCAAAAAATCATTTAATAGTATACCTCCAATCCTAGCACATGGCAGTTACACTTTCTTGTCTTCATAAGCTTTCTTATCCTGAGTATTGCCATAGCAAGGGCAGAAGAATATTATAGAATCTCATTTCAAAATAGATGATTATATATGTTGATCCTCTGAAAATTTTTTTAATTAATATATTTATTTTTATTTCTTTTCAGCATAACAGTATTCATTGTTTTTGCACCACGCCCAGTGCTCCATGCAATACATGCCCTCCATAATGCCCACCACCAGGCTCCCCTAACCTCCCACCTCCCGCCCCTTCAAAACCCCTCAGGTTGTTTTTCAGAGTCCATAGTCTCTCATGGTTCACCTCCCCTTCCAATTTCCCTCAACTCCCTTCTCCTCTCCATCTCCCCATGTCCTCCGTGTTATTTGTTATGCTCCACAAATAAGTGAAACCATATGATAATTGACTCCCTCTGCTTGACTTATTTCACTCAGCATAATCTCTTCCAGTCCCGTCCATGGTCAAATAATCTTCGACAAAGCAGGAAAAAATATACAATGGAAAAAAGACAGTCTCTTCACTAAATGGTGCTGGGAAAATTGGACAGCTATATGTAGAAGAATGAAACTTGACCATTCTTTACACCGTACACAAAGATAAACTCGGAATGGATAAAAGACCTCAATGTGAGACAGGAATCCACCAGAATCCTAGAGGAGAACATAGGCAGTAGCCTCTTTGATATCAGCCACAGCAACTTCTTTCAAGATATGTCTCCAAAGGCAAAGGAAACAAAAGTGAAAATGAACTTTTGGGATTTCATCGAGATCAAAAGCTTCTGCACAGCAAAGGAAACAGTCAACAAAACAAAGAGGCAACCCACGGAATGGGAGAAGATATTTGCAAATGACAGTACAGACAAAAGGTTGATATCCAGGATCTATAAAGAACTTCTCAAACTCAACACACACAAAACAGATAATCGTGTCAAAAAATGGGCAGAAGATATGAACAGACACTTCTCCAATGAAGACATACAAATGGCTATCAGACACATGAAAAAATGTTCATC
>PISX010019502.1:0-37938 GCA_004024625.1 Mellivora capensis | reverse complement strand
GCAGGAGCAGAGAGCCTGAGGCGGACCCTGATTCCAGGACCCTGGGATCATGACCGGAGCCAAAAGCAGAGGCTCAACCCACTGAGCCCCCCAGGCACCCAGGAATCTACATTTTATCAGACTTCTAAATGATTCTTATTCACAGTAAATTTGAAAATGGTTAGCAGTTAATAAGTATTTGTTAAATGAATGATGACTTATTTTCTCTCTTAAGCTATAGCATCATAAGGGAAAGACTTAATGTTTGTGTTTCTCCTGTCTGTGGCCTAGCTATTTGAACATAGTAGATTCTCAAACTCTGGTGTATGTTAATGGGATTCCTGATGATGGGTATAATTTTTTAAAGTTTCCATCAGACACAAGATTTGCTGGGCTTTGAAAAATGAGTTGGATTTGGATAGGTGGGGAGGGAAGAGAGCATCCTAGCCAGAGGATTAACAAGATCATAGGAATGGACAGAGGTGAGGAAACACAAGCATGCTGAGGGTTGGTGATTAGATTATTTTAACAAGAGCAGAGGTTCTTGTGGCAGAGGAATGAAAGATGAGGCTGCCTCCCCACTCTATAAAATAAACCTTTGTTAGCAGAACTCTCATTTTCATTTTAATTTAATAAAAGCAAAAATAAGTGGTTCTGATGTGATTAATGACCAACAAGGGAGATACAGTGCTGACTTGGCAAGCATCCACCTCCATAACACGTGCAGAAGTACAAGATTTAATACAGAACTAACCTGCCCAAGCATCTGTTCACAACTCCATATGAAAAAGAAAAAAATAGACCAAAGCATATGTTACAAGTTAAAGTCTGGACAACTTTTTTTTTTTCATATTATGTTAATTGGAATTCACGTTTTTAGCAAAATCCCTTATTGACTTGTTCAAGTGAATTTGAATATTAAATAACCATAATAATGATAAAAGATTTTTAAAAAAGCATTCTTGTTCACACATGAAGAAAAGATTAGCTTGTTACTAAGTGGATAATAAATTTGCAATTAAAATATATTCCTTTGGTGTTATAACATAGCCAGCATCAACTATGCATCTAAAATTAACCCACTTGGAAATTAACTCATTCACCAATCCGGAAAATTGTCATTAGCAGTCTACTACTTGCAAGGTGCTGTACACAAAATATGAATAGTAAAGCACCAAGCATATGATACAAATTAAAAGATTCATCCTTACATGGAAGAAAGATTGATATGGAATCATTTGTTTCAACAAGTTATCATTCATTCCTTCATTCATTCAACAACTCTTCGATGAATGAGGGCAGCTCTATGAGTTTATTTTTTTCTCTGTTATATCCCCCACATTAAGCACAGTGCTTGATAAATATCTTTGATAAATATCAATAAATATCTTTGGGATGAAGACATTTATTGATCACTCTATCAAACTCTCATATACAAAAGATCATCCCAGCCCTCCTGGAGTTTATAGTCCAGTACAGAAAACAAATAATCACGTACACTCACATATATTAAATTCCATCCATGACAAGTGTTGAGGAGTCTACAATGGAACTTGGCCAGAGATTTTCCTAAAGAATTGATCTTGAATTGAAATCTAAAGGGTGATTAGAAATTAACCAGGCAAAGAGAAGGAAGAAAAAACACTTTAGGCAGAAGAGGGGACAGGAAGGAGCATGGTGAGTGCACGGTGACTGCAATATAGTTGGACAGGGAGTCACAAAACTGTGGGTGGAAAGCTGGGTAGGTAAGGTGAAAGTATGTTATGACAACTCTTAAGGAGTTCCAGAATTATAAATAGTAGGCAAGATTATATAGATAGGGAAATATCTTATTTAAAGTTGATACAATATAAATTGTTTCAAATTATAACCTCAAAACTCATTGCTCATTTTTAATATAAAAAAATTGTCCAATAAAACATACCAATTTTTTACAGTGACAAGCAAAACAATCAGGCATGTAATTTCAAATTACATAGCCTTGATCTCTGTAGATTGCACCAATAAATATTATAATTTTACTAAATTACATAGTAGCAATTAGCCCTCGAATGGGGGTTAATAAAAGGAATCAACACAGTACCATAAGAATAATTTGGGTGTACTGATGTAGAACTGTATTGACAGTTTAATATACCCTGGCAAACAGCTCATTCAATTGTTGTATAAAACTAATAAAAATATATAATTTAATGGTGTAGTTCACATGATAGAATTTTTGCAGGAAAGATTAAGCTGAGACTTTTTTTTTTTAAGATTTTATTTATTTATTTGACAGCCAGAGATCACAAGTAGGCAGAGAGAGAGGAAGGGAAGCAGGCTCCCCGCCCAGCAGACAGCCCGATGCGGGGCTCAATCCCAGGACCCTGGGATCATGACCTGAGCCGAAGGCAGAGGCTTTAACCCACTGAGCCACCCAGGCACCCCTAAGCTGAGACTTTTAAAGAGCTTTAGAACAAGTGTGGAAACAATTGAAATGTTAAAATCTGACTAAAGAGATAAGTGACTTTATATTCTCACTAGTTCCAATAAAGTGTTTGGTCAGGAGACTAATATTTTCCTCAGTTCACTGTGTTTTTTCTTTGGCTTTGTTTACTACTTATTATTTTTACCACAGTATTTATCTTGGGATCCTATATCTCTTTCCATGAACCTATATCTATATTTTGTCTGAGATTATATTGTAATACTCTTTAGTTTTTCCCTCCCCCACATGCACCTGCTCCTATATCCCATACCATGGAGATGAAGTGAGTGCTTGATAAGTATTTATTAAACCTTTGAGGTGGCCAGTTAGAATATTTATAAATAAATAGTGTAAGGTTTAATACTAATAATGAGAGGTAGAATAAGTTACTAGGTTTAGTTTATTTGTATTATTATTTAGATAATAAGTATTACAGTAACCATGTTTAGGGATAGATGTTGTAAAATATTATATTTTCTTTATCAGTTTATATTGTTTATGTGGAATATGGAAAAAATATAATAAATATCCAGCAACCCTTCTACCATTTGTTTTCTGATCTGATTCTTAATTGATATTAAATGCACACTTAGAGAATAAATATCAGAATATATTCTAAAAGTAGAAGATGACATATGCAGGAGTAATAACTAAACACTAATATATGAAGGACTAATTAAAAATATGCATAATTAATAACTCAAATTCTACTTAAAATAACCCATAGAATTCTAATAATGTTTTCAAATATTTATGTTCTCAAAATGTAGTTTAGGGATGCCTGGGTGGCTCAGAGTTAAGTATCTGACTCTTGATTTTAACTCAAGTCACAATCTCAGGGTTGTGAGATCAAGCTCCGTGGCAGTCACTGCACTGTGCAAGGAGCCTGCTTGGGATTCTCTCACTCTCTCTCAATCTCTCTCTCTCTCTCTCCCTTCGCCACTCCCCAGCCTCTCTCTCTAAGAAAAAAAAAAAAAAAAGAAAGAAAGAAAAAGAAAAAGTAGTTTAAAACCCCATGATGCGTAACATGCAAGATGTGATTGATGTACATAACATTACTATGTAGTGAAGTAAAGTAGGATAAATATAAGGGTTTCCACTTCTCTAATGGGAGAATTAAAGCACAGCAAGATTAAAGGTTTCCACCAATAATACTAATTACTCTCAGTCTTCATTTAACAAATATTTATTAAACATCCACTAGGCTAAGTGGTAAGGGTACAATGGTTACGACTCAGTTTCAGAACTTTGTAACTGTTATAACTTAAAGACAGAATGGTTTTGGAACCCAAATATGAATGGGTCTTGTCTTCACTCCTTTCTTGTCTGCCTCTAACGCACTACTCTTGCTACAAAACACAACAGAATGATCTTCCTGTGGAAAGATTTATAGTTTTTAATATAGGTCTTCACTTCCACTGAACAAATTTAAGACACTGGCATAAAACATAATGATCTTCCTTATCATTTATGGACTTCCAAAGCAGTAAAAGATAATGTACACACACTTGACAGTTCAGTTTCTTATTTGCTGCAACTCTTACTATTCAGCAGGTTAGTAACAATTTGTTATTTTCTGTCCAAGGAATAGGTCATTCTAGAGTTTATGGAGAACTAATTATCATTTATACCAGATATTGATTACCGATTTTCACTGAAAACACTCTGAATAAAAGTAGTCTTAGATTCAGAAGGTATTTGGGTTTTGCAGTACATCCTTATGACATTCAAGGGTCATTGGTGGACTATTTTGCAACAGGCACCCTGCTAAGTGTTAGGGATTCAAAGATGCAAGACCCGCTCCAGAAGCTTACAGTAGTGAGTATAGAACTAAAAGTTTAAATAAATTTCAGGTTTGGGGTTTTCCAGATAAACTAACATTCACTATATTTAAGTAAAATACAATAATGATATCATGAAGAACCAAGACAAAAAAAAGTTTTCCAGTATCTACAGAAAATAAGAGTATGCTGTAATAGATTGTTACATACAGCTTAGCAATTTCATTAAAAACATTTCTCACTCTGGGGCCCCTGGGTAGTGCAGTCAGCTAGGCATCCCACTTTTGGTTTTGGCTGAGGTAGTGATCTCAGGGTCATGAGATTGAGCCCCACTTTAGGATCTGTGCTCAGCACAGAGTCTGCTTAAAATTCTCTCTCCCTCTCCCTCTGCCTCTCCCCCCCCCCAAATGTACTCTCTGCAAAATAAATAAATCTTTAAAAACGTTCTCACTATTGTAAGTTAATTCATATCAGGGGATTGGCCAACAGTGGTAAATAAAATATAGAAACTCAGATTTGTTTTTCATTCAGTGAAATATCTATATTGGAAAGGTACCTATCTGATACAAAAGAAATAAAAATAGTTCTAGGTATTTTCAGAGATTAGCTCATAAAAATGTGTAAATTATACAATATGTTGTAACTAAAATGTATATATGTATTTTCAAATAGGTATAGCAATTTACTGTAATTATAATTTGATTTAAGAACACCTATATGTCACCTAAGGATTCTAGAATTTGAAATTGCATTAGCAGTTGCCATTTTTTTTCTGCCTTGAAAATAATTATAACTACAAAATTTCCTTTAGTCAGCTGAGCTCCATTTGTCCATTAATATTATTTTTCTTCCCTGGTTTGCTATTTGTCCTGTATCATCTGACTTTAACAACTAAGTACTACGTCTGACTTATGTAGCCATATTTTAGGGACCCCAGCTCCGAAGTAGAGGTCATGATGACTTTCACAAAAGCAGTTTTCAGTGAGACCTCAGAGTGGCTTGAAAGGTGAATGGGAGATAGGGGAGCAAAGGCAGATAGAGACCAAACCTTTTCTAAAGTCTCTCTGTTAGGGCTCAGTTGGTTAAGCACCCAACTTTAGCTCAGGTTCTGATCCCAGGGTCTGAGGTCGAGCCCCACTGAGTTCCATGTTGAGCTCCCTGTCCAGCAGGGAGCCTAATTCTCCCTCTCCCTGCTGCTCATGCTCTCTCTTGCTATCTCTCTCTCTAATTAAATAAATAAAATCTTAAAAAAAAATTAAAGTTTCTCTGTGAAGAAGAGCCACAAGTTGGAAAGTAACTGGAAGAGGCTGGAGAGGCAATGAAAATAGTATTTTTTTTTAACGATCAGAGAAACTAAAGCATGTTTGTATGGCCCAGTGGAGACAGAGACTGATGTGTGTTGGAAAGGGGGTAAGTCCAGGCTTGGATCCCTGCAAAGATAAGAAGAAATAGAAGAGATGTGATCTAGAGCTCAAATGGCCAGGAAGGGAATATGCATTTGGAAGGGCCAGAAAACCACAGAGGTGGCTACAAAACACATACATATTGAGCTAAATCCAAATTGTATCCCCAACTCAATTTCAACTAAGCCAGATCTCAAATGTGCCCCATTATACACAAAGAAGTATGATGGAGGGAAAGTCTGTGTGGCAAACCAGAGCAATCTCAAGCAATTGTCTTTACAATATATTCCTTTGCAAATTTGCCTCAACATGCATGTGAGAGCCTTGAAATTTAAGCTTCATTACCTTTGGACCAAATCTTCCTCTGATTGCTTGCTTGTTTGTTTCAGTGAACAATAAGGTAAGCTATGAACTGGGGTTAGAGGAGGATACAATCTTTGACAATATTGAAGAGCTCTGAAAGCAACTTCTCAAGGAAAAGTAATATGGTTGTCTGGCAGTATTCCATCCCTGTTTCAGGTATTTGTCATGAATTTAAAGTGAGACAATCAGCCAGCTTGTGATTGCTTCCAGACAAAGCTCAGTGCAATAGCAGAAAAGGCAGAAATTTGGCTTCATCCCAGGTTAAGTTCGTTTGGGTGAATGTGGCAAAAGGAAAGAAGACAAATTTGCCAAATGATATTTGCAAGAAACTGTTTATAATGGTGGAGTGTTAATCATGACTCTCAGCTCAGTAAGGAAGGAAAGATAGATGAATGAAGGTAGTCGCCGCATATCCGTCATAGCAGGAGCTGCTCCGGGGAGTTCTAGGGTACTGACACGAGAGACTGAAAGTTCAGGCTCTGTTGGTCATCCGGAGTATAGCTGCAATTGAGATTTCAGAGTTGGTACAGATAATTGTGATGACAGTTTAAGCGGGGTTTTCGGAGTGAGTTACTGAAATGAAGTAGAGGAAGAGATTGGTTCTGCATGTGGATTGGTGATGTTCAATTCAGATGGAATGTGTAAAGCACTAGCATATTATTTTGGAGAGAGTTGGAGATACAAAGGTAAACAAGATTCAGTCCCTGCTTCAAGGAGCTCACAGTAAAATATAGAACATGCTCTAGAAGGAATCCCTACACGGGAAGGAAGGATACTTAACCCAATCAATGATCAGATCAGCAGGCTTAGAGAACAACATTTGCCAAGACCCGATGGCAAGACAAAGCATGATACCTTTAGGAACTGCAGGTTTAGGTTTTCCTTGAGGCTCAAGTTTGAATGAGGGTGTAGGGAAAGGAAAGGGTCCAATGAGAGCTGTTTTGTATCATATGGTAAAGGCATCTGGAATTTGTATCCCTTGGATAGCAGGAAAACTTTCTTTCGAGCAAGGGTGGACTTAGTGTCTGCAGTGTAGAGACAGGTTGGAGGAAGAAGGCGGTGCGGTTGTTTTGGAGAAGACTAGAAAGAAGACCGGTTTGAATTATGAGATAAGTGTGTATGTGTTACACAATTTTCCCTCTCAAATTTAGATTCAGACAAGATCATCAAACCTTATAATCTCTGTGGGGGGAGCGGATAGTACATTAAAACAGAAATCGTGTAATCAGAATCGCTTCCCTTACCTAATTGTTAACATGTCATGGGGTTCACCCCAGGAAATATGCAACACCAGAATGTAATCTCTGTGAGGGCTTGTTTTGTTCACTGCTGTTTCTCCAGTGCCTGATACAAAATAGATGCTTAATAAATACTGATGAAATACGTGTGTTGAATGCATTAAAGTCTCTCTTGAGCATCTGATCTCTTCCTTTGGCACTTTTCTCTTAAAGCTGCCTTGCCCAAGGAGCACCATGCTAGGTATGAACCACTCAGCACTTTTCTCTGGGATACACCTTTTGATCTTTATTCATCATCTAACAAACCTTCAAGATGAGGCTCTTGCCTTCCCTGTATATATTAGTCATAAAATTTGGGACACAGTGATTTGCTTCTTTATGCCTAACTCCCCTTGTCTGTAGGGTAGGGATAATAGCTAATATTCATTGAGCATTGAGCACAAGCACTTAAAACCTGTCAGTGTTCTAAGCATTTAAATACTTTAATACAGTTAATCCTCATTAATGAGCCACTGTCATTCACCTATTACAGACAAGGAACCCAAGCTATGATTTTACAGCACATAGTCAACAAAACCCTGAGCTGAACTCTGTCTCGCTCCTGAAACCATGCTCTTAATCACCCTGCTTACTACTTGTCCAATAATCATGCCCACTTCATTGGATAGGTGTCAAGATTCAGTAAGAATAATTTAGTAAAGGCACCTTGAAAAGTGCTTTATTGTAGTGAGTGACCAAAAGAAGTTAGCTTTTGTTGTTGTTATTGTTTTGTTCTTATTAATTTTATCTTCTTAGGGAGCTATTTGGTCATCTGTTAGAAGAGTCACTCTCTCCTTCAGGAAATTAGATTATTTCATTTGAGATCTAATTAGAGAGAAAAAATCACTCCTGTTATGATGCTGACTTACATCTACCTTCCTGCAACTTTCCCCACTGATTCTAATTCTGAACTGGGGATAAAGATAGGAGAAATCCAGCTCCTCTCTGTACAACACCCCTCAGATACTCAGGCATCTTTATGCCTACATCTTCTGTTCTCCAGTCTAAACAGTTTGTATCATTTCTGCCATTTCTCCTATGGCTTATTCTGGATACGCTCTGCTTTGTTGAAGACACCTTTACACTTGGACACCTAGAGGGCAACAGAATGCTATAGTCCTTCTGTGAGCTAATGGTTATATATGGAGCAGGATACTGACAGAAACGATCTTGGAATAGCCCTCCACATTCTGAGTTATATTCCCAGAGATCATTGTAGTGTCTTTGCATGGGGCAGGTAGTATTACTAGACTAAATAAATGTACCTATAAAGAAATGAATTAGTCAACACTGAGCTTACTCTTGGCTTAAATCCACAATTTTCTTCACATTTACTTCTGCTTCCAATTTATATGTGTATAATTGGTTTGGGAGACATATGGCAGGATTTTATATTTGTCCCTATTAAACTTCACATGATTAGAGCTATCCAGTCTCTTCTAACATTTTCAGATCATTTTGAACACTAATTCAATCATTTCATATATTGTCTCTCCCTCTCAACATCATGTCATCTGTAGATTTTCTTCCTGTGTGCCATCAGTATACTCAGCTGAGTATTTAAATGGAATATATTACATTCATATTCATATTAAATATTCATTAAACTTTATGGCTGAAAGTGTTTCAATTAATTATAAATTAATCACATTTTCTCAGCAGTGCATCTTATTATTAATTGTTAAGAATACCTGTTTATTTATTCATTTGATAATTCCTAGAATATAAATATATTTTCTTTTTTTTTCTAAGATTTTATTTTTTTATTTGACAGACAGAAATCACAAGTAGGCAGAGAGGCAGGCACAGAGAGAGGGGGAGGCAGGCTCCCTGCCGAGCAGAGAGCCCGATTTGGGGCTCGACTCATGACCTGAGCTGAAGGCAGAGGCTTCAACCCACTGAGCCACCCAGGTGCCCCATAAATATATTTTCTTAAATGTTAACTAATTGCAGTAATTAAATTAAAAATAAAGCTTTAAAACATGAACATTTTAGTGGGAATGACATCTGAAATAAAATTGGGAAACATAAACTAACATAAAGTGGAAATAAGCTTTGACCCTGTGGAGCTAAACTTTTCATCTCCAAAGAAATTAACTGAAGAAGTTAAACGGTCTCAAGGCATGTAGGACAGAACAATTGAGAGAATGAACAAGCAGGCTCATCATTAGAGCAGAATAATTTTAATCATCCAATTTTGTGTATCAGAAAGGGTTTCAACTATGCACTATGAAATGCATGAATGGAAATTTTCCCAGTTATGAGAGTTAAAGGGCTGTAGTACACCAAGCATATTATTAAATAAAAAATTTAAAGAGAAATGGGAAAAAGTTTCTCAGAATGTCATCTTGGTTCCTTGGCAAATTGCAAACTCTAAAGATTATCAAAGAGGGCAAACATAAAAAAAATAATAATTTTAAGCACTGATCTCAAAATTAAGAAAAAAATGTAGTAACTGAAATATCTCAGTGAAATATGATAATTACATCACATGGTTAGAGAATATAATTTTTCAAATTTGCATTTGGTATTTTACATTGGTTGATTTGAGAAAAAGCCTTTTGTTTATCTGCATTTTGAAACAGATTCTATCCTACTGCCTTCGAGTTCTGCACAGTGTCTGGCATAACAAGTTATTATTTTATCACCAGATCATCTCATCAACATTAAGACACTTAAAATTTAAAGTTCTTTTTTAAAATTAAAATTTAATTTTTTTAAATTTGTTTTTAAGTAGGCTCCATGCTCAGTGTGGAGCCCAATGTGGGGCTTGAACTCATGACCCTGAGATCAAGACCTGAGTTGAGATCAAGAGTCAGATGCCCAACCGACCCAGCCACCCAGGGACCCCCTAAAGTCTTTTTTCTGAAATTAAAAATTTTAAGGTTTCTTAATTTAATTTTGACAAAATTAGATAAGTGTCAAATGTTACACTTTTCAGTTAATATTTCTCTTAACCTCTCAGAAGAAAAAAATTAATAGATGTTTAAATACAAACTATTATGCAAATTAGCAGAATAAAAGTAACACATGCAACAGCCTAAAATTGTGTATACATGACAGGAGGTTTTGCAATGTGTTGCAGTCATGCGAAACGTATGTTCCATTTTTTTTAATACTCATATAATCATTTTCTTAGCTCATTTTAACTAATCAAATTAAGGTCACTTCAAAAAGAATTCTAAAGTGGTTTAGGTGGGTATAAATGTAGAAGACTAAAATGTTCTCTAATCTTTTTTATTATTTAAATGTGATGCCTGTATGCTATAGAAAATTTGGAAATTATAGAAAAAACGTGAAGAAGGAAAATGTAGTTATTCATAAGCCCACCATTGCTATTTTTTAAATTAACATTTTTATATAGCTTCTTCTGATATTTTTCTAACTTTTAAAAAAAGTGAAAACATATAAAGGTATACCTGCTAAGCGAAATAAGTTGATCACAGAAAGACAATTTCCATAGGATCTCACTGATATGTGGATTTTAAGAAACAAAACAGAGGATCATAGAGGAAGAGAGGAAAAAAAAATTTTAAAGGATATTTTTGTAAAATATATAAATATTTCTATAAAATATACCATTTATAAGTATTTATATTTTAAAATGCATATTTTATAAAGATATAAAATTTTAAAGAAATATATCAAACTCCTACTAAACAAAATGAACACATTAACTACTTTTTATATTTGAGTTTAATCTTTTTTTGAAATAAATAAAACACTTGTAGATCAAATGGAAGTCTTTTATGCTGTCCGTCCTAATCTTGTTCCCATCACAGCACAATCACAACTTTGAATTTGATATGCTTCTAATCCATATATTCCTATTTTAACTGCATATATATACACACATATATATACATATCACTATTTTGTAATTTATAGAAATCAGTTTGTGCTATATGAATTTTTATACCTATTTTTATTCAATATGTCTGCAAGATTTATCCATCAGCATACTTAAAAATATAGATTATTCACTTTTATTGTTGTGTTTTATACCAGGATATGATTTTATCATAATTTGCTTATCTGTTCCCTTAGGCTATTGTTTACTTAGAATGTGACCAACTTCTTGCAGTGAATTTTTCTACCATAATATTTTTCTATATTTCAGAGTATCTCAATAAGGATAGTTGCCTGAAAGCAGATATGAATATTTTTGAGACATAAGAAACATATTTGAAAATGTTTTCCTTAGAAGAATATGCTAATCTGTAATCCTCAAAGCACTTCATATGAGTGCCCAGCTCACACACTTTCACCAGTATTGAATACCCGAAGCCATTCTTGAGTAAATTCATTCATTTTTAATGGAAACAATTGACATTGCTATGAAATTAATTACAGATGGTCCCTGACTTACAAAGTTTCAACATACCATTTTTCAACTTCATAACAGTACAAAAATGGTACACATTCAGTAGAAACTGGACTTGAAATTTTGAATTTTGATCATACCACTAGCAATATGCAGGGGGATGATCTCTTGCCATGCTGGGGGGATCACCAGGGTAAACAACCTGATACATTTACAACCATTCTGTGTCTTGCTTTCAATATGGTATTCAATAGAGACACTTAGCACTTTATTATAAAATAGGCTTTGTGTTAGATGGCTTTGTCCAACTGTAGGCTAATGTAAGTGTTCTGAGCATATTTAAGGTAGGCTAGGCTAAGCTATGATTCTTAATAGATTAGGTGTTTTAAATGCATTTTTGACATATATTTTCAAATTATGATGGGTTTATAAGGATGTAACCCCATTATAAATCAAGGAAGATCTGTAGTATGAAAAAAGACAATTTATGTATAAGGTTGGGTAGTGTAAGTCATTTAGTTTAGTTCAAAGATCCACTTAAGATTGTTCCTTGATTGTGAAATACCATTTCATCATCTTCACGTTATGGATTTTATTTCAGAAAGGTCATGTATTGATCTAATAAATTTATTTTCTCTCTGCTATTATTAGGAACTGGCTGAAATTTCTTCTGTGGCACAATTTATTATAACATCCAGTAATAAAAATATTATCTTTTTTTTTAATCTAACATATGCTTTACTTTCTTTATTGGGCATCTGTGATCACCAGCATTCTTTGTTATTTCAGAATTTCAGTTTTAAGCTGTAACATGATGTCATCTTTGGAGCCAGAAGACCTGAGGAACTATCCCAGCTGCAGTTATGCAACCCTCATAAAATCATAAAATCACTCTCATTTCCCCAGGAAATTATTATCAGATTCTTCACCCATAAAGTAGGACTATTATTACCTTATGGTGTTATTAAATGAGTTAAATGAGAACCTTTGAAATAAAGTAGATATAGAGGTTAGCATTAGTTATCCCTTTCAAGGAGTCATAGATGTCTAGGATTCCCAGTAGAACCCACTGTGAGAGCCATTTTACAGGTATAATTGGTCAGCTTTATCTGCCACCTTCTCTGATACAGCCAAGTTCACCAAATATTCCATGAATTTCTCTTATACTTCACAGCCTTTCTTGAACTTAGGTTGCAGCCTTATAAGCAGTTCTAGACATGGGGCTATAAGCAGAGGTGATATGGGTCAATTCCAGTCTGAGATCTTTAAGAGCAGTGGCTGGTTTTCTATACTCTCTTCTCTGCTTTGACTCTTCTGGAAGTCTTGGGATGGTGGCAACACAACACTCTGGGGGCAAAAACCCAGGACAATGGACATGTAATGGGAGTGGGAAGTAAGCCATGTGGTGTCAAGCCACTGAGATTTCAGGATTTTTTTTTTAATTTGTTACAACAGCACAATCAAGGTTATCTTAAATAATGCTCATTGTTCTACATTTATAAATTAATGTCCATCTTATTACAAGCATAAGGTTGTATTGAAGTTATCAGTATAAAACTCTTTTTCTAAAGTCTGCATGACATGTAGGCTTAGGGAAATCTGCACCATGTGACTGATATTTCCCAACTAGTCTGACTATTCCCAGCCAGCCCTCTGCCTCAAAGCCTCTGCACATCAGAGTGTGCTTCGCACTTGATTTGTTTCCCATTCTTGCCCAGCTTAACATACAGGTAGAGTAGTTCATCTAAGTAAAAGAATATTTTCCTACACAAAAAAATCTCCCACACTTATTCACACATGCCTCTGAGTCTATAGCTGAATGCCATGCTCTAACTTTAGATTTTGATCCTTGGGTTTTTTTCTGTTTATTGAGAGATTTTTTTTTAACTTTTTAAAATTTAAATTCAGTTAATTAACATATGATGTATTATTTGTTTCAGGGGTACAGGTCTGATTCATCAGTCTTATATAATACCCAGTGCTCATTACAATACTTATTTCCCCTTATGTCCATCACCCAGGTACCCAATCCCTCCACCCCCACACCCCCCAAACAACCCTCAGTTTGTTTCCTATGATTAAGAGTCTCTTATGGTTTGTCTCCTTCTCTGGTTTCATCTTGTTTCATTTTTTCCTCTCTTCCCCTATGATCCTCTGCCTTTTTTCTTAAACTCCACATATCAGTGAGATCATATGAAAATTGTCTTTCTCTGACTAACTTATTTTGCTTAGCATAATACCATCTAGTTCCATCTGCATCATTGCAAATGGCAAGATCTCAATTTTTTGATGTCTGTGTAATACTCAATTGTATATATATACACCACACCTTCCTTATCTTTTCATCCTTGTTATAGCTGAAATTTCTCCAAAGAATAGTAACATATTCCATGGCAATTGCAGTCTAAGGGCATTAGAGACTCTCTCCAAAGTAGTCCTGGCAGTCTCTGAAGCCTTCCCAAGGTGTCAAAGATGTGTGCATGTAACTTCTGCTAACCGACAATTACCAAT
The DNA here is from genome assembly GCA_004024625.1 of Mellivora capensis. NCBI lineage: Eukaryota > Metazoa > Chordata > Mammalia > Carnivora > Mustelidae > Mellivora > Mellivora capensis. The sequence continues at coordinate 23,833 of PISX010019502.1, read as the reverse complement.
ATTCTCATCATAACATAGGAACAATTCCATTCTTTTCCACTATTATCCTATAAAATACACTGGTTTTCCTAACTGGGTCTCAAATATTATTGAACCATGGTTGTATCTTTTTTCAGTGATAATTTTTTTTTCAGTTGAAAGAAACAAAACATCTGACTTTAGGTGTGGCTTAATTTCAGCCTAATATGTTATCAGAATCCATCTTTTAACTCAAACAGGCTCTTCCCTGCTTTTCATGCCCAAAGCTCCCAGAGCTGTACCCTTCCAGTTTCTAATCCAGCAGAAAAGAACAAGAGTCTCTGTCCCTGAAGTCTCAGTGAAAGAAACTTTGATTCTCTTCTGCTCTGAATGGATCCTGTTCCCATCCTTGAGCCAACCCCTGGGGCCAAGTGAATACAATGCCACTAATTAGCTTAGGCATTCTCACTCCCCTGAAGTGACAAAAAGGAATGAACTTCAAGGGACACAGGTGGCCTGAAAGAGTCTAATGGGAAAATTTTTGGAGAGAAATGAGAGAAAGTTCATCACAAATCAAGAGGTGACGCTGGTAGCGACGGTTTCCTTTATCCTCTATATATTTTGCTGGAATTTAGAGACAACTTCAGTCAAGGGACTTAGAATTTTTCATTATGCCCTGTGTGTTATACCTAGATCATATTCTCTCTCTCCTTTCTTTGAGCTTCTCTACATTATTCTTTTCTCCCATATGCTACTTTCTGTTTCAGTTATTTATATGTATCTGTCTCCTTGATTACGTCATCAGCCACCTCAAGGCAGGAACCAGATTTAAAAACTGTGCATCCTGCCTTGTACCTTTCCCATATGAGACATCCCCAGTATTCAACCAATAATAATTTGTCAAGTAAATGAAGGGATAAGAAATGAGTGGGTCTAATTCATACTATCATCATTTCATGGTAATGTAATCCCTATGGGATTAGTGTAAGGTTCTACTACACACACATAATAAAAACTGTATGCTAAGTACCATGGCAAACAATGGGGATGAGGAATAGTAAATAAAAAACAAACATTGCTCTGCCCTTCAAAAGCTTATATTCTAGTGAAGACAAATACACTGAGTAATTAGGGTATAATAAATGCTCTAAAGGATGATTATAGGGTATTAAGAGAGAGTAATCGATTTTTAAAAATTTTTTATCCATTATTTTTATTAACATATAATGTATTATTTGCCCCAGGGGTACAGGTCTGTGAATCACCAGGCTTACAAACTTCACTGCACTCACCATAGCACATTCCCTCCCCAGTGTCCATAACCCAACCACCCTCCCATACCCCGCCTCCCCCTGGCAACCCTGTTCGTTTCGTGAGATTAAGAGTCTCTTATGGTTTGTCTCCCTCCAGATTGTTGTTCTGATTGTTTCCAGATCAGCTCTAGGTTGGCTACCTCAGGGTCTACCAGTTTTGATGGAGGTCTATTAAATTTAGGACTGCTTGGAGGACTAATATTAGATTCCCAAATAAAGTTTCCAGATTCAAGAAATTACACTTATATTGTGCTAAGAAAAGACTAATTTTGTTCTCTTTCTCCCTATCTCTCTCCTAGCCTGAAGTTCTGGATCAAATACAAAATTTAAGAGAGTTATGGATGGATAATAATGCATTACAAGTGCTACCTGGGGTATGTAAGTTTTTATTATGACATGTTGTCTAGAATCTATGTTATATATTAGTTGTAATTAATAAAAATCTTCATTTATAAATCTCAGTGTTTGCCTTTCAATATAAAACATTTATTTGGTGACCAAGTGCTTTTCATTAGTTGGTGTTTTTTTGTTTTTTTTTTTCCCCACATACCTTCTGTGAATGATGTAGGTATATATAATGTATGAAAGATTTTTCTTGTTCTCGCAGGATTACATTTTTCATCTCTCCACATACTGAGTTTTAAAAGCTGAGAAATTTATATTGCTATATATGGAAAAAGAAAATGCTACATATAAAATCCAAGTCTTGTTTTTACAGACTCAAACATAGTCCTATAGGTAACTAGATAATTGTTTCCGCTCATACTGTTAGAGCTCGTCCACAAAATAAAAATCTTTCTCTCAGTTTGGGTGATTTCCAGTAGAATACATTTAAATTTTTGAAAATGGTATATGACAAATTACAAAGAGTTAAAAATAGACAGTTAAACTAGAGTCCATTTTTTTTCAACTAATAGACAATCCAGTAATATCTCCCAAGTAGAAGGTTTACCAGTCAACTCATTGAGTGTGAACATTCCTGCCTTTTCCATTCAGAGAAAGAATGACTGCATGAAATACTGCCTCTTGCCACTCATACTATATGCACTCAAATAAGCATGTACATACACACACACATCAACCACAGTGTTCCTGTTGGTAATAGCCAATTCCAAATCCCTTGCATTGGGCTAAGTACAGGGCAGCTGGATTTTTAATAACTCTTCAGCCACTGAGATTTAGATGTGTGTTGTCAAAGCCAGTTTAATTCTTCTTTTGACTCGACATTAAAAATTCCTTAAAATGATTGCAAAAGCAACTAGAACAAGAGGTTTTTTCTTTTTTGAACAAGCATGAAACCACATAAAGGAGAAAATCTGGCAAAAGATTAAGGAAAAAAATGCTTTCTTCTCTTATCAAAAGAATACATTTATACTGTCATAGATACAAAACAAAAAAGCATGCAAATCCTTTATATATTGATTTATTTAAAAACTATTTATAAATACACCTCTATGAACCAGAAACTAAGCTAATGTTAGGGTTACAAAGATAATATATTCAATGACCTTGAATATATTTATTTGAGGAGCTCACACATAACAGGAAAGATAGATATAGATTCCACTACACATAGTAGAGTCTGATTTGTGCCATATTCAAGACATGTACAGATCCTGGGGCAATACAGGTAAGACACTTATCGATTCCCTGTGCAGAAATGAGGATCAAAATGTGTCTAGTTGGAAAAGTCTATACCTGCCTCTTTGACATATTTATTAATTCAAAAACACCTAGATAATGCCTAGCTCATGATAAATGCTAGATGTTTTACAAATATTTATTCACTGAATCCTCATAATGAGCTTATGAAGTAGGTAGGGTTTATTACCATCCCCATGTTATAGATAAATGGTGATAATTCAAACCAGAACCAGAAGCTGTTGTTCAATATGATGTTCCAGAAGGCCACTGCTCTAGAATCAACAAAAGGCACAAATGGGAATTACATTCATCTTACTTTTCATAGTCATGACATTCCCAAAATCCAACCTTGAAAGTCAGCTCAGACCTCAAATTCTTTAGTAAGCTTATTATCTAAGTGGAAAAGTGGTGATCAAACTGTCCATGAAACAGATAATGCTGCCTAATTTGTCTGTTTCAAGAGTAGATTTTTCTTATACACTACTTTAAAAGTAGATTTCTCATTTTATTTTTTTTTAATATTTTATTTATTTATTTGACAGACAGAGATCACAAGTAGGCAGAGAGGCAGGCAGGGAGAGAGGGGGAAGCAAGCTCCCCGCTGAGCAGAGAGCCCGATGCGGGGCTCGGTCCCAGGACCGTGGGCTCATGACCTGAGCTGAAGGCAGAGGCTTTAACCCACTGAGCCACCCAGGCGCCCCATAAAAGTAGATTTCTCATTTTAGTTAGTACACTTGAGTTTCATATTTTGCTCTGTTCCTTGTGGGAATATTCCCACCTCCTTGCCATAAAGAGGCATGGTTTTCTGAATGTCTATGCTGGCAAATAGTTGATATGCAAGTACCTAGAAAGCTAATCTTGAATGCAGGCTTTAGCTATCCCATGTCTATCAGTTTCACAGAATGATCATTCCTAAATATTTAGTGTCACAAGACACAAGGGAAAAAAGCAAGTTCATCTTGTAATTACTTCATGTATCATAATATATTAAATTACTTGTAAAATACTTTTGGAAGCCTGAGCTATCATTTTGCTACTCTGTTTTTCATAAATTAGAGAAGCAAGTAGAGGATGATGAAAAATTAGACTTCTACATAGCTGTCTTTTGACTGTCCATCTAAGATCAGTCAACATGTGACTAAACAACCCATTGAACCTGTGTTTATTCTTAAACAAACTTCAGTATCTTCTTTTGTTTGTGACGGCTTGCACTCCTTTCATTTGCTGTCTACTGCTCACTTATAGACCCCCTTTTGTCAAGGGGTGTTGGAGCAAGATTCAGTATCCCCCAAGGACTCTGAGACATTGGACTTCGAAAGCCTTTATCATTCCAGGTTACTCTTGCCCTTATAAGATGTTTGAAAGTGAGGGTTTAGAAAGACTCAAAAATAAACACCAAAGTGTTATTTTGCTTCTAAAAATGATGTTTAGAAATTTTACACCAAAATATTGAGTTGCACTGCAGATAACAATGAAGGAGCTTTCAAGGGGTAAAGATATTTTCTCACGATAAAGCAACAAAAAAGAAACACACACACACAAACACATACATCATTTTTTTTGCTCACCAGAAGAGAAGAATGAGCCATGGTAACATAATAGCTCCTTAGGGTGGAAATCTGTAAGTAAAGTGACAGTATTTTTCCAAGTAGCTTATTTCCAGGCATGGGGAGAATTCAGTGCTCTGACCTAGTCACCCAAAGTACTCAGTTCCTAGCTTAGCAACTCTTCATCTACTCCGAGACCTTTCTCACATCCTCTGCCTCCACACGGAATGAGGGAGCAGAGCTAAAGATATGTGCTGGGTTTATTAGGGAGTTAGAGTTCAGTAACTGACAAGATAATCAATAGATTTGTAGTCTGTAATCTGGGAAAAGTGAGTTTGAATTTTAGCTCCACCCCTTATTGATGGGATAACCTTGGAAAGTTACTTGGAATAGATGCTGGCATGCATCATCCTCCTGGAATGAAGAACTGACTCTATTTCTGAAGCTTCTGGGAATGCTACTTGCAGCTCTCCAGGCTCCTCAGGAATTCCTCCAGCTGAAGAGAACTTCCCTACCCAGGGTCGCGTTCCTATTCCATAAGACTTCCACCCAATGACCAGTGATAAAGGTCTAGCTCCTCACCTTTCCTCGGGATAACTGCAAGGCAATCCCAATTTCGTGAGTCTTGAAGGGCCAGCTGCAGACTTCTCAAGACGTCATCTCAGTTTCTTCATCTGGCCAGTCGTGCTTCCTTTCTCCCCTCTGTCTTTCACTGGCATTGATCCTAAGAACACTCTCTCATAAGCTTCTCTTTGTCTCTGTTTCCCAGGGAACCCAGTGTGTGCCGTTACTTAATTACTAAGCCATAATGTGTGTTAAAGTGCAGACTCTGATTCAGTAGGTCTGTAACAGGTCTGAGATTCTACATTCCTGACAGGCTTGTAGGTGGTGCCAACGCTGCTGGTCTGCAGAACACATGCTGAGTAGCAAGGATATGAAGTCTTAAATCAAATAATATATATCAAGTCCTTAGCACAGTGCAAAGGTTGTGCTTGTGTGTGTAGTAAGTTTATTTATTTATTTATATTGTCAAATAATTAGAGACAATATATTAAAGCGTACATGGGTAGATTAGATGAACAGATAACCCAGTGAACACGGATATGTGTAAGACATTTGTTTGCAAAACATGCCCTGAAAGAAAATGAAAATGAGGACTTTCATCTTGTTCTGACTCCTGTCCCAGCTAAGCAGCCCCTGTTACTCTTGCTATCGTACCATATGACTTTGTTCCTCCCTGTCCTCAGTAATTAGTTGCTCATCATATGCCCCCCCTTCTAAATTTTTCTTGAGCCCATGCCCTTTTCATTCTCACTTCTGCTGCCTTAGTTCAGGTCCTTCTCGTCTTGGCAGCTACATGTTTCCGGATCCTTGTGATGGGTCTCTGCCACTCCCAAAAAGAATCTTTCTTCCACAGTTCCCTGATGTTGATATTTTAGAGCACAAATCTGATTGTGTCATTCTCCATCTTAAAAACCTTGAACTGCTTTCCTTGCCTGTACGGTAGAATTGACATCTTCTTACATAACATGTAAGGACATTTAATGCCTGGCTTCTTATAGTCCTACAAATCGAATTCCCCACTCTTCATCAAACATGCCATGATTTTTCACATTTGCTATGAACTTACATGTTGTTTTCTCTTCCAGGTATAGGTTCTCCTTTTTTTTTTTTTTTTTTTTTTTTTTTTTTTTTTTTTTTTTTTTTTTTTTTTTTTTTTTTTTTTTTTTTTTTTTTTTTTTTAGATTACTTATTTAGTTAGTTATTTGAAGAGGGGCAAGGAGAGAGAGAGAGAGAGAGAGAGAGAAAGAGAGAGCACACACAAGTAGGCAGAGCAGCAGGCAGAGGGAGAGGGAAAAGTGGGCTCTCCCCTGAGCAGGGAGCCCTATGTGGGCCTAGATCCCAGGACCCTGGGATCATGACCTGAGCCAAAGACAGCGGCTTAACTGACTGAGCCACCCAGGCGCCCCAGGTTCTCCTTTTCTTGACAAGATTTTTCTTTTTCTTTTTCTTTTTTTTTAAGGTTTTTTTAATTTATTTGACAGATCACAAGTAGGCAGAGAGGCAGGCAGAGAGAGAGGAGGAAGCAGGCTCCCCACTGAGCAGAGAGCCCCGATGCGGGGCTCAATTCCAGGACCCTGGGATCATGACCGGAGCCAAAGGCGGAGGCTTTAACCCACTGAGCCACCCAGGCACCCCCCTCCCCGACAAGATTTTTCTTCCAGGCATTTTGCACCTCTGTGTGTCTAATGGCATTCTCCACGTGCTTTGTTTTCTTGTATATATTATAGGGTATTATACTTATTTGTTTATTTGACAGTTTCCTTCACTACTATGAGCTCCGTAAGGATAAAAGCTTTGTATCACAACAAGTCTCTTCTCATACTTAGTTGACTTATTCACGATTGTTCTCCCATGTGTAACACGAGCCCTGACACAAAGTAGACCCTCAAAAAGAACTGGTGAATGAACAAAATATTGAATCTCTTTAGTAGGATAAAGTCCAAATCATGATTTAAAACTTTTCTTATGCGTTTGAATTGTAAGAGTCAAGATGTCAACATATGTTGTTTTGGTGGTAATCTATCTTTATTTATTTATTTATTCTTCTGCAGCTCTGAGATTGTTGTGTTGAGATACCACAGAATTCACCCATTTAAAATATACAGTTCAGTGGCTTTTAGTGTACTAACATGGTTGTCTAGCCATCACCACAGTCTTATTATAGAACATTTCCATTATCTCCAGAAGAAACCCTGAAGCCATTGGCAATCACTTCCGTGTCCCCTTCCCCACAATGTCCAGCAACCCTGATCTACTTTCTTACTCTATAGATTTGCCTATTCTGGACATTTCATGTACATAGAATCACACAACAGGTGTTTTTGCTATTGGCATCTTTCACCACTATGTTTTCAAGGCTCATCCATTTTGTAGCATATATTTGCATTTATTGCAAGATAATATTACAACATGTAGTTCTACTACATTCTGTTTATCCATTCACCAATCAATAGGCATTTTGGTTGTTTCCATTTTTTGGCTGTTGTGAATAATTCCGCTTCGAACATTTACATTTTTGTGTGAACATATAATGTGTTCTTGAGGATATGCCGAGGGATTTCTCAGTCATATGGTAACTCTCTGCTAAACTTTTAGAGGTACTAGCAAACTGTTTTTCAAAGTGGCTGTACAATTTGAATTCCTGCTAGCAGTGTATGAGGATTGCAGTTTCTCCATGTTCTTGCCAATGCTTGTTGTAGTTGCTTTTAAAATTAATTTTACAGTGTTGTGGTTTTTATAACTTTCAAATGTCTTATGAAAGTTTCTCAACTAATCCTGAGTTTATGCAATGTTATCAAGTCTATAGGGAAGTTAAAGATGTTGGTATACCTGGATATGTCAAAAAACAGAATAGAAACGGTTGACATGGACATTTCTGGATGTGAAGCCCTTGAGGACCTCTTACTGTCATCCAACATGTTGCAACAGTTGCCTGACTCTATAGGTGAGAATATTCTATTATGTGATGAATGTTTATATAAAATATATCATTTGCTTTTTTTGTCATAGTCCTAGTTTATTAGTAGATATAGAGAATATACTTCTAGCCTGACTGATATTAATAAATTATCAAGTTCATTATTCAAGATGTAATAATAGTATTTTACCAATATTTTGAAATGAAATGGTAACACTAGTTGTCAAATTCAAGAAGCCTCCCTCATTAAAACGATCTTACCAAATTAACATATTTTTAAAATTCAGATCTTTTAAGTTGTAAAATGTTATTGTAAAAAGTTATATTTCTTAGATTTGGCATAATTTGATAACCATGTATGTCTCCTTTTATCACCATAGAATTAGCTTCTATCCACAGAGTGTTGCCATACACTATTTTCAATACTATTATAACACTGCTGTAATCTAGAAATAACATAAAGATGTATAATAAATATAAAATCTCTTTGTGATTCTATTATTAAAACAGATACATTGTCTTTTATATGCTGTTAAGATTCATGACAGCAGAGAATTTGTGTGTTATATATGTCAAGCACACAATCCATTTTTGTTACAAATTTTTATATGAGTAAAATAACTAGAGACTCCTTCTAATTTCATAATGAGCAAATCTTTTTGTATGGACATCTTACTAATATTTATGAGAGGACTCACGAGGGTAATCAGCCAATTATTTAACTTCAGAGATTAGTTTTTAACACTCTTTGAATTCAATGTGTCATATATTCTGGAACTTTTTAAAGCTTCTGAAAATTAAGTTACAACCTAGGTACTCTGATTGAAAGGGAGCAAGAAAACGAGACAATATTTCAATTTTTTTTCAATATTTTATTGTCTCCACTTTCGCCATTCTTTCCTTGCTGATAGAAAATACAAGTTTTAACAAAGCAGGCTAGGTTTTTTTTTCTTTATAATTGATAATTTTTTTATGTAACCACATAGTTTATAACAGTATTTTCCAGCTCATTCCATTGTAGTACTTATCTGAGAGCTTTATTGAACACTTACACATTTCCAATTTCTTTCTCTGAAAATTCTGATTCAGTATGTTTGTGATAGGTCCTCTGATTTGTTTTTATTAAAATCTTTGATGAAACTTATAATCAGATGAGTTTAGAAAATACTCTTTTATGTCATAGAAGGTGAGGAAGTATAATGGTTAAAAGTGCATCCTTGGATTAAGAAGACAGAGATGAAAAAAAAAAAAAAAGAAGAAGACAGAGATGACCTTCCCTGGTCAAGATAACCACTCAAATTACAGGCCTTGAACTCCCACTAAATTACCACTCCATATCACTTCAAAGACATAATGAGAATGGAAAAATGATTTATATTTGAAGAGCATCTTCAAATATAAGGCTTAATTACTAAATTTTTGTTCCTTCCTGCCTCCTCAGTACCAAGAACTGTGTCTAGTTTATAATAAGGGTTCCTTAAATATTCAGCAAATGAAATAATTTAGCCATGCTTAAGAAGAATAAACATCTACATGAACCTGAGCTAGAATGGAAATCGAGCAATGACCCCACACCTGCCGGGCTCCAGACCACAACAGCAGTGGTGTCGTGAGTTCCATTTATGCAGGGGGCGGGGAGTACCTTAAACATAGCAGGAGAATCCAAATGCACAGGAAACTGAGGCAGCAGCTCCTTTTCTGTGAAGAGAGCCTGAAACAATCTACACCTAGTATGTGATTCACTGATGAGAACAGATACAGATTCATTGCTGAAAACTGTGGCAAGTCACAGCTAGTTTGGACCGGATCTGTACTACCCACATGATGAGAGTGCCGTGCTTCTAATATGAGACCTGATTCTGAACTCCAGAAACCTGGTGTCAGCGGTAGGTGACCACACAACTGCCAGACAGGGAGGGGTGAGCACAGATACGGAGGAAATAGTCACCCTCACAAATGAGCGTGCAAACAGAAATCTCAAAGGAAAACTAATGTTGCAACAACAAAAAACTCAAATAGGAAAATTTACCCAGGAAAAAAACCAAAGTCATCAAGCAGTATAAAAAAATGATTTTTAAGGATATGTAGATCCTCAAATAGACAAAAGTTATAATAACAGTCGTAAAAATAATAACTTATAAAACAAAAACAAGAACTATGGGTTATGGTCTTTGGGGAGGGTATGTGCTATGGTGAGTGCTGTGAAGTGTGTAAGCCTGACGATTCACAGACATGTACCCGTGGGGCTAATAATACATTATATGTTAATAAAAAACAAAAAACAAGAACTATGACTAAAAATAGGTGGTTATTAAAAAAAAATTAGAAATCCTGGAAATGAAAATGGCCCATAGTAAAATATAAGATGATATAATTATTTGTTTAAAATATCTTCCTTTAAGGAAGCAGACTAGGAAATTAGCCTTCTGCTCTGGGGAAGACAGCATGGATGGGTGATAGAAAATATTAGATTAGGTATTTGGCTGGCATAAAGCAGACTAGGATAGATAGGCGATACTATGTATTTAACACCGTCACTAAGAATCTGAATGGCTCTCAAATGAGGAAAGTAACTTTGTTATAACAACTTATTCAGCCTCAGACTCTACCTTTGGGCCCTGTTGGCCTTCCATTGAAAATTACATTTATGCATCCAGAAGCAGAGCTTCCAGAATCCCTGATTATACGTGTGGAATGGTTGACTTTACTCCAGAAATTCCCCTCTTGGTCAAGAAAAAGATTTGGGATAAGAGACTGAGAGCTGTGTTCTAAGGCCCTAAAATAATTCATTGATTCTGTGGATGGGAAATTGCATCTTATCTTCTTTATTTGGACATTATTGGACCACCAACATTAAAGAGAGAAAAGATAGGAAATTTCATAGTATCAATTAAGGAAAATAGCAACTAAAATTAAAATCTTTACTTCCTTCACATCTCTTTTAGTCCTTCTGCAGCCACGAGGTATTTGAATGGAGTGATACAACTCCACAAAACCTGTGTGCTGAGTCCCTTTCCTTGTCTGGTTCCAAGGAATATGACAGGGGCTCTTTTCCTTTTCTAGCTAGAGCTTTAATTATATACATATATTTTTTTAATTTTTTAATTAATTAATTTTTTTTAAACTTTCCAAAATAATTTATCTTACTCACTTTGTGGTTGAGAACACAGGTTTTGTAGTCAAGTTACCTGTGTTCAAATTCTGGCTTTTCTACCTTACTAGCTTTGAGATCTTAGACCAGCTACTTAATTTCTCTGTGCTCAGTTTCTTCATCTATTAAATAGGGCAGTAGTAGTACGTGCATCATGGGGTTATTTTCAGCAATAAATGAATTCATATATGTAAAACAGCTTAGAACAGTACCTGGCACATAGTAAGTGCTCATGGCATCTATTATAATAATATAATAATTATTATATTTTAAATTTCATGACTGCACAGCTATTTGGCTTTCAGAATTCTATTACATGTGTGTAAATAACATGAAAATATTAGCTATTTTCTATAAAAAATCATATTAATGTTTAATTCATAGCTGCTTATTATATATTTTTATATAAGTAGCTAAAGATCATAGTAAAAGGCCTCATTTTTCTTTCCCTTCAATACTCCTTAGTTGGGAGTATGGAATAAAGAGGTAGGGAATTAAGGAAGGACACAAATAGAGGGAAGGAAGAGAATAGAATATCTTTGATTCCTGTTGGGGTAGAAGAAGAAAGTCCAAACAGATATGGTATAGAAATGCAGCAAAGGAATTACCTGCTGGAAGAAGTCATGAGCAATGAAGATAAGGCTGATGCCCTATTTCTGCATCAAGAGCAACCATATTCCTATAGAAGCTGCACATTCTCTCCAAAGAGCATTCCTTTGGATGGAATATGTGAGCAACAAACTAGTCCTATCACAACTGAGCAAGCTTCCTTTAAATCCACAGACATGGAGCTAAGCAGAGAGAACCAACTTGCTTCTACCTGTAAAGCTGCAGAAGCTTCCAAGTGGTGACAGAGCCACCACTCCATTCTTCAAAAAGCCCTGTTGCATCAACATTTTGGCTTTTGTCCCTAACATGCCTCAAGATTTTTCACCACTACTTTCAGACTTTGGTGCTGTGATTCTCTTAAAGGCTACCTAGCAACTTTTTATTTCAGATCTATTCTGACTTACTCTATGACTTTAAGAAATCTGCAGAATACTTGAGGTGGGTGGGCGTGGTCCATGACAGTGCTTCTCAAAGCTTATTCACAAAACACTAGCTGTACAAGGTATGCTGCACACTCACAGGCATTCCACAATTACTTTGAAAAGTCACATTGCTACATTAATATATTAAAACGTCCTAGAAAAACTTCATTAAAGAAATATGTTTGATGTTGTTTAATTTAGCTTTTCCCAAACACATTTGACCATGGAACCCACTCTATCTATGAACTCAAGTTTTCTGCAGAAAAAGTAACCTGCAGTATATATCCATATTTCTAATGCAAAACAAAAATTAACCACGCTTTGCCCTTGGGCCTTGGCTATTTAAGCCAGACTGATACTACATTGTGGCTGGGTAAAGGAAGCTGTTCTTCAATTACTCTGTGGCTATTACTCATTAAAACCCTGGGAATAGAGCAGTCAGTAAGGGTATGGGAGGTGTAAGTCTGACAGTGAAATATAAATAGCCGAAACTTCGATTCTTGGACAGTTCTGTTCTGTATATTAAAATTGCAAGTTTTTGTGATTTCTGCGGATCCAACTCGAGGATTTATGGTAGCAAAGAGTATGAGGTCATATGTTGTAATTTTCCAAGTCCATAATTATAACCACGCATTGCAATATTTCAGTACCCATTTGTTGATTATTAGGCTTACTTCAGATTTGTTTTTAATTTGTATCACAACAGGGATGTTAGTTATTATCTTAGGAGTTAATTAATATTTAATCACAGCTGGCTCAAAAATTTTCATCTGGTCCATTTGTGGTATACTAGATAAGGGGAATGTGGTAGTGTTGCTGTCTTCAGTTTCTGTGGAGCCCTATGTTGTGTTTATTTGTCTGCATTGATGAACCTGAACTTCCACTAATGCAAATGAAGTTTTTAAAACTGGAAAGTCAAGATTAGACTGCACACAAATATAGCTGTAAGTTTATATAAACAGAGGGTAGCCAGTTGGCATAATAAATAGTCATCACAAGTGATTCTTTTCTTTCTTATTGTATTTCCTGTCAGAGATCTGTTCTTGTGTATTAATAAAGCTTCTTCTCTGTTTTAGGACTGTTGAAAAAATTAACAACTCTAAAAGTAGATGACAATCAACTTACGATACTACCCAACACAATCGGAAAGTAAGTGCCAAAGTTTCATACCAGTCAGACCCTCTTAGCCACAAACAAAAGGATATGCTGAATCTTTTTACTTCAAAACATTTCCTATCTTAATTTAGTTTTATATCTGAACATTGCATTGACACTATATAATATCATGAGAAATAGCTATGACTCTTTCATAAGCAAAGGGATTACCCAGATCATTAATTGTGTTATTGCCTGTAATTTTCCAGATACTATTAATTTGATGTTTTTGACTGAGTAGCAGCTCAAAATTCACTTGAACATGTCTTGTGAAATCAAATCAGTTTGTATAAAGCTCTATAGTTTATAATGTTATCATTACACCATAAGCAATTTATATATTATATTTAGTAATTGTTACTTATAGTAGTAGTACTATAAAATATAAAAAAATGTAGTACTATAAAATAGTACTGTAAATGTTATTTCTAAAAAATAAAGTTATTTGCCTTTAAAAAGCAAATGATTGTATCACAGTGTATCACAATATGAAAATGATTCATCAAAGATAAATGGGCCTATTCAATTCAAGGTTGATTACTGGTTTGCAGGGATAAAGGTTAAGAATCTTATTATAAAGCTCATGATTTTAGATTTCTTTAAGTGCCGTTACCTTCCTTTGATTATTGTTTCAGGGAAAATAAAAGAGAAGTGTTAGAGGAATGAACTAAAACAAAACAAAACAAAAACTGGTGAAAAAAAATAAACAAACAGAAAGAAAGAAAGAAGCCAGTGGGAATTGTATGGGAAATTTCTGTACCTTCTTCTCAATTTTACTGTGATCCTAAGCTCTAAAAAAAAAATAGTCTTTAAGAAAAAGAAGAATGACTGACAAACTGGTTATTTAAACTTGGGTTTTGGGTAACATTTTGTCGAAAATGAACTAAGTGAGCTTGTCTCTTCAAGGAAAGCAACTGACAGTATTTGTCACTCACAGTAAAATTTGAGCTATCAAGCAAAAATTGGAATTGGAAAATTCCTATTTGCCCCTGTGAGCCTGACAGCTTCCCAATACTTACAAGCTTTTCTGATAAGACTAGTGTGATATAAATTAATGTAATTTGTTGATATTGTGCTATGTAATGTGTGAACATCTTAAAAATCTATATAACTCAGTGAAGCAGTATTTCCAAATGACCAATGCATGAATTACAAAATCAGACATGAGTCAAAGACCCATTCGAAATGCAAAACATACTAGTTGATTTTTTTTTTTTTAGATTTTATTTATTTATTTGTCAGAGAGAGAGCGAGCACAGGCAGGCAGAGAGGCAGACAGAGGCAGAGGGAGAAGCAGGCTTCCTGCTGAGTTAGGAGCCCGATGTGGGACTCGATCCCAGGACACTGGGATCATGACCTGAGCCGAAGGCAGCCGCTTAACCAACTGAGCCACCTAGGCGTCCCTAGACTAGTTGATTTTAATGTGTTCTTATGAAGAATAAGAAAACTCATTGATGTAATTTCAGATTCTACATTGTAGTTATGCCCTAAAAAACTGGTGGTTGTTGATTTTTGGTGTAGTATCAAAGAAAAAAATCACAATTATCCAAAAAGACTATTGAAAAATTCCTTCTGTTTTCAACTACATATCTGTGTGAGGTTGGATTTTGTTATATATAATTCAGTCAGAACAATATGTCACAACAGATTGAATACATAAGCAGAGAAGAGATCCAGTACCATCCATTAAGCCAAATATTCAAGAGATTTACAAAAATAAAAAGTGTCACCTTTTCCACTAAATGATTTTTAGAAAAAATATAGTTACTTGGAATGAAGATACGTTAATTAACATGTTATAGGTTTACTATTATTTAATAGATACTAATTATTTTTTAAAACTCCTGTTTTAATCTATAATATAGTGATACCAATAGATATAAAAAATATAAACACATGTTCTTTGAGTTACCAATGATTTTTAAGAGTGCAAATGGGTCCTAAGACCAACCAACTTTGAAGATATCTGTTCTATATCACATCATGTTTTATATAGTAAAATTACGAGAGCCATTGTCTAACTTACATTCTTACTTCAAGATAGCACCTGAATACAAATGTTTTGCATGTATGGCATAAAATAAACTAAATATCTAAAATTTTATAGTATAACTTAACATGCAATTTGTATGAAGTAAAAATAACAATAGCAATGATAGCTTTGTTTTTCTTAGAGAATTTGAAATTGATAGATCAGAGATTTAGTGCAAGTCCTAAAGGTATAATTTGATTATGATCTTATTTAATGGCACCCCAAGTCACATGCAAAAAGTGTCTTGTAAAGAGTAGAATAGTCTGCATTTATTCTACTCATAATGAATACAATAGTCTAGATAGAAACATTCTACCTAGAACTCTGGACACCAAAATCCTAGATATGTTAAGACCTGCTGTAGTGATATTCTCATTCTGCACTTAGAATGTTTCAATGTTAGAATTATCTTAGGTCATTTTTAGTAGTCCAATATTAAAAACTGCTAGGGTTAATTTTTGAACATTTTTCACAGTTGAAGTGGATTCCATGACTTTTGTGCGAAATGACATAAAATTGATTATTTTGTTGTCAAACCTTAATTTGTACATAGAAGTTCCAGCCACTCTACAAATTGAATGTATAATGAAAAATAGTAATTAATAACCTTTTTTCGCATTGTGCCAAATACCATGTTTGGTGCTTTACACACATTCCTATTTAGTTAAAGCCCCCATTAATCATCTTCTATGTGTAGTATTATCTCCCTCTCACTATCAACATTTAGAGACTGAGGCTGAGAAAAGTTAACAGATTTCAAAGCTAAGCTGTTAGGTGACCTATGATGCCTCTTACTATACATGATAGTTGAGTCACACATTTTGTAATACTTGGTAATTTAATGGGTCCCACTGCTCTAGAAACAAAGGATTTTCCACAGGAAGAGAAAATACATACTAAACCTTCTCTTTCTTAGCTTCATAGCCTTGGTCAAAGCAATAAAAACTCAAAAATCTGAATGGAAATTTTAAGAAGTCATTCCCTCACTGAGTATAGTCAAACAGAATGACTGTTGGACTGGGAATCAGAAAATCTAAGTAACTAAGCAAAGCTGGGTAAGCCTTTTCTTCTTGGGCCTCAAATTCCTGAGGGATAATGCAAGGAGCACTGGCTTTGGAGCCAAACAACATAGGTGTGAACCGTGGCTATGCCACTCAGTGTGTGAACTTGGACAAGTTATTTAACCTCTCTGTTGGCTTTGTTTCCTAATTTATAGTATCTACCTACATCTATAATTTTCTAGTTCTTTGATCCAGATCTTTAGCCTGTATGATGTTAATACCCTAGATAGTAAATTCCAGTAGTCTAGGTACTAGACTATTATAACAAGAAAATAAGTGAACTTTATTCTAGATACCTGAATGCTAAAAAACATTTTTCCCTCTTTTTCCTAATCATGGAAGGATATATAAGAAACTAGAAATGTACATGGCTTTATGGAAGAGAATGTAGGGGCTGGTGAACAGAACAAACAGAGAGACTTGCTTTTATTACATACTCTCTATAGTTTTTGAATTTTTTATTATGAAATGTTATACTAGTTAAGAAATTAAAGACAAAACACACACACGCGCGCGCATGCACACACACACACACACACCCTTCACTGGGTAAAACTCAAATTCCTTTACACAATATTCAAGTTTTTCCGTAGTCTCATTTAAACCAGTGGTTCTCAGCATGTGGTTGTCTGATCAGCCGCATCAGCTTCAGCAGGGAACGAGTTAGCAGTGCACGTTTTGAGACAACGCCAGATCTACCCAACGAGAAACTCTGGACATTGGGCTGGCAGGCTCTGTGTAAACAAGCCCTTCAGGGGATTCTGATGTATGCTAAAGATTGAGAACTATCTAGATTCAGCTTTCAGTTGTTAGCTGTCTTCTCAAACCTGAACCTATTGTGCCTGTGTCAGAATTACCTGAAATGCTAGTTTAAAATGAAGGTGCTTTAGGGGCCCCTGGGTGGCTCCGTCAGTTAACCAACTGCCTTCGGCTCTGGTCGTGATCCTAGGGTCCTGGGGTCCTGGGATCGAGCCCTGCATTGGGCTCCCTACATGGCGAGGAGCCTGCTTCTCCCTCTGCCCACTGCTCCCTTTGCTTGTGATTTCTCTCTCCCTGTCAAATTTTTTTAAAAATCTAAAATAAAATAAAATAATACAAAAATACAAAACAAAATGAAGCTGCGGTAGAGAGGAAGTCTACCATAGTGGTTGGTTGCTTTGAGCCAGTCCTTCTGGGTTCCAAGTCTAGCTCTTTTTTTTTTTTTTTTTTTTTTTTTTTTTGACACACAGACACAGCAAGAGAGGGAACACAAGCAGGGGAAGGAGGAGAGGGAGAAGCAGGCTTCCCGCTGAGCAGGGATCCTGATGAGGGGATCAATCCCAGGATTCTGGGATCATGACCTGAGCCCAAGACAGATACTTAACAACTGAGCCACCCAGGCGTCCCCAAAATCTGGCTCTTTGATTTGCTATTGGGTAACAGAGCCTTAGCTCCCTCCTCATAAAATGGAAGTAATAATAATAATACTGACCTCATAAGAATGTTGTGAGGATTAAATGTATTAATAAATAGAAAGTGCTACATAGTCACTAAATGTTTTTAAAAAATAGTTTGATAAAGTAAAAAGTTATTGATATTTCTGGGATTTGGATTCAAGAAATATGTTTACTGTTTTTACAACTTAATTCTTCTCTCTTCTTCCTTCTGCCCACCCAGACCACTGCAGTTTCCTCCCCTAAACTGAAAAGTTGTAGTATACCTACAAACTAGATCAGCATTTTCTGAATTATATTTCTCAAAACAGTTATTACTTGGGATTTTAATAGGTGTGACACAAAGATAAGTTTCATGAACAAATAAGTCTTGGGAACTCTGTATATAAATTAGAGAACATTCTAACTTGAGATATTTTTCCATTTCTTATATCAGGTTCTTATTTATCTTTTGTATCATCATTTAACTTCTCCATTATTTTGCCATGTCTTACCAGCTAGAATATAGACTCATTAAAGTCTGGGATCATGTCTTGAATATGTTTTATCTCCTTCATTGTATGTAACTAAGCACTATGGCAGAAGGGAATATTTGCAAGCTTTGGAACTAGGCAGATTGCGATCCTGGCTTCTGCACTCATTAACTAATGGACCTTGGACATGTCACTTCACATCTCAGAATTGCAGTTTTCTCATCTGAAAAATGGAAGTAATAATTCACCTCAGATGTTGTTGTGAGACTTATAATGGTCATTAATAGGAACAAATAAAAAGACATTTATTTATTATTGTTTATGTTCATTTGAGTGAGGATTAGTAATATGATATGAATAAACATCTAGTGTTTAAAAAGAAAAATGTTTTATATGGATTTTCAAATGTAATGATATACTATCTTAGTCTTCTCAGGTTGCCATAATTAAGTATCACAGACTAGGTGGCTTCAACAGCACAAATTTCACAGTTCTGGGGGCTAGGAAGTCCAAGATCAAGATGGGGGCAAAGCAGATTTCATTCTGAGGACTCTGCTTTTGGCTTACAAGCAGCTACCATCTTTCAATGTGCTCACTCAACCTTTTCTTTATGTATACAGAGAGACAGAGAGAGAGGGAGTGAGAGACTAGTTCTCTAGTGTCTCTTCTTATAAGGGACTGATCCCATTACAAAGGCCCTATCCCCAATGACTTCATCTAATCCTAATTACCTCCCAAAAGCCCTTATCCAAATACTATCACACTGGAGGTTAAGGCTTTAACATATGAATTGGTAGGTAGGACACAAAGATTTAGTCCATGATATACATCATTTAAACATAAAATTATACTCTCAAGAAAAGCACTGTTTGAAACTGTTTCTGAGCTTTTTGGGAGAGTCCTCAAGAATAAGCCTTTAGAATCATAGTATTTGGTTGTAAGGTCTAAGGATCTAGAGAGAGGAATTTAAAACACAAAAGAAAAAGATTGTCATGTATTTCCCAAAGTGACAGAATTATCCTTATAGAAAAAGTAGTTATTGAGAAAGATACAGAGAAATGATCAAACAGAACTTCACGGATTATATAAGATTTCAGTTAAGGTACAAAACCAGCAATGATTTCCATTTAAAAGCCATTGTCTTTTACTGCCTATTTTCTCCTGCGCTCCTTACCTCAGTATTTTAGGACTGTGACCATTTATGTTGTGGCCAAATTACAAATGCAACATAAATGTCTCTATATTTTGGTTGGTTAAAAAAATCAGTATCCTATCTTGAGGCATATAGAATCTTTTTTAGTAGTCTTTTGCAATGAACAAAGCTTTTTCTACTCATAGATTTTAGAAATGTTCACTTTAAAAAAATACTGAATAGAATTTTACATTTGGGTAATATTTTTCTCCTATAATAAAAAAAATTACAGATATTCTTTTCAATCAACCTAATTAACTTCCTAAAGAATCCAAAGGAAAGGAAAGATCAGTAATTACTTTGGAAGAATGGGAAAATGGGTCAAAGGAAAAATATATTGTCTTGACAATGATGCTAATTCTGTTCAAAATCAGTCAACATGGATGTTTCATGTGTAAAACCTCTAAATGATTGACTATTCCCAACAAATGCTATTTCCACCATGATTTGACTGAATTCATCTTAGCCTGTAGGATGTAGAACAAAAACTGGGTGGTTTCATTGAGTAAACATTACAGAAAAGATTTTGTTTCAATTTTGTTAACTTCTTGCATTGTTTAGAAGCAGCACAAGCGACTTACCTAATATTAATAACAAAATTAAGGATAGAGTCTAAAACTTGATTCTTGGCTTACATTAAATGAAATTGATTTTACAATCTGAAAAGAAGGATAATTGCAAAGTTACTTAGCATTCGTTATGGGCCCATTCTAAGTGTTTTACTGTATTTAGTCCTCGTAACACATGGTTAACTACTGTTAATCACCGTTTTGTGCCTAGTGATGAAACTAAGGTACAGAGTAATTAAGTAACTTGACAAGGATATTGCCGCTAGTAATTGTTCAAGTCCAGACTCCAATCCCAGCTGGCTGGCTGCCATTTCATCTCTTAACTCCGGGGGTATCCTGATGCTTTCAGGCAGTAGCTATTTAAGCAACTTGCCTTTTCCAAACAAATTTTATATCTCTTTCTTTAGTTATTACAGACATACCTCATTTTATTGTACTTCACAGATACTGAGTTTTTCTACAAACTGAAGGTTTGTGGTAACCTTTATTGAACAGCATTATCAGTGCCATTTTTCCACAACATCTGCTCACTTTGTGACTCTATGTCTCATTTTGGTAATTCTCACAATAATTCAAATTTTTTCATCATTAGTATATTTGTTATGGTGATCTGTGATCAGTGATCGTTGATGTTACGACTGTAACTGTTTAGGGGCACCGTGAATTGCCTCTAGCAAGACAGCAAATTTATCTGTAAACATCATTTATTCCCACTCGTCTACCAACCAGTTGTACACCCATATTCCTCCCTTTCCTCGGCCTTCTCTTTTTGCTGAGACACAACAATATTGAAATTAGGCCACATACTATTCCTTCACAGTCTCTAAGTGTTCGAGTGAAAGAAAATGTTGCACATATCACATTTTAAATCAAAAGCTAGAAATGATTTAGCTTAGTAAAGAAGGCAAGTCAAAATCCAAGAGAGGCCAAAAGCTAGGCCTCTTGTGCTGAATAGTCAAGTTGTGAATGCAAAAGAAAAGTTCTTCAAGGGAATTACAACTGCTACTCCAGTGAACACATGAATGATAAGAAGACAAAACGGTCTTAGAGCTGATACGTAGAAAATTTTCATAGTGTGGTTAGAAGATCAAACCAGCCCCAACATTCCCTGCCCCAACAATGCCTAATCCAGAGCAAGAATCTCTTCAATTCTTTGAAGACCGAGAGAGGTGAGGAAGGTGCAGAGGAAGACTTGGAAGCTAGCGGGGTCTTTACATGAGGTTTAAGGAAAGAAGCTGTTTCCATAGCATAAACACGCAAGGTAAAGCAGCAAGTGCTGGTGTAGAAGCTACAATAAGTTATCCAGAAGACCTAACTATAACAATTAATAAAGGCAGCTACACTAAACAACAGATTTTCAGTGAAAATGATGAAACAGCCTTCTATTGGATGAAGATATCACCTAGGACTTTCACAGCTAGAGAGAAGTTAATGTGTGGCTTCAAAGTTTCAAAAGACAGGCTGACTTTCTTGTTAGGGGCTACTCAGCTTGTGATTTTATTTATTTTTTTAAAGATTTATTAATGTACTTGAGAGAGAGAACACAAGAACATGAGCACAGACACATACATGCACACAGGGTGAAGGGAGAGACAGAGAGAAGAGAAAGAAGCAGGCTCCCCCAGTGTGGAGCCTGAGGGAAGGCTCAATCCCACAACAAGAAGATCATGACCTGATCCAAACTGAAGAGTAAGATGTTTACTGACTGAACCACCCAGGCACCCCCAGCTGGTGATTTTAAGTTGAAGCTAATGCTCATTTATCATTCCAAAAATCTTAGGACCCTTAAGAGTTTTGCTAAAATCTCCTCTGCTTGTGCTTATAAATGGAACAACAAAACATGGCTGAGAGCACATCAATTCACAAAATGATTTACTGAATATTTTAAGCCCACTGTTGAGACCTATGCTTAGGAAGAAAGATTCCTTTCAAAATATTACTGCTCATTCATTGATAATGCACCTTTTCACCCAAGAGCTCTGATGGAGATACACAATGAGATACACACAGTGAGGATGATTTCATGCCTACGAACACAACATCCATTCAGCAGCCCATGGATCCAAGAGTCCTTTTCATTTTTAAGTCTTATTATTTAAGAAATACAATATGTAAGGCTACAGTTGATATAGATAGTTATGCCTCTCATAGATCTGCAAAAAGTAAATTGAAAGCCTCCTGGAAAGGATTCATCATTCTAGATGTCATTAAGAACATTTGTAATTCATGGGAAGAAGTCAAAATACTAAGATTAACAGGAGTTTGGAAGAAGTTGGTTACAACTCTCATGAATGACTTTGAGGGGTTCAAGACTTCCATGGAGAAGTAACTGCAAATGTAGTAGAGGTCACAAGAGAATTAGAAGTGGAGCCAAACATATGACTGAATTATTGCATTCTCATGATAAAACATTCAGTGAATAAGGAGTTGCTTTTTATGGATGAGGAAAGAGATTGGTTTCTTGAGATGGAATCTACTCCTGGTGAAGATGCTGTGAAGATTGTTGAAAAGACATCAAAGGATATTACATAAACTTATTTGATACAGCAGCAGCAAGGTTTGAAAGGACTGACCCCAATTTTGAAAGAAGTTCTGCTATCAAACAGCATCACATGTTATGGAAAAATGGTTCATGAAAGGGAGAGTAAACAGATATGGCAAACTTCACTGTAGTCTTATTTTAAGAAATTTTACGAAACTTTCAGCAACCACCACCCTGATCAACATCAGCTGCCATCGACATCAAAGCAAGACCCTCAGCAAAAGGATTATGACTCACTGAAAGCTCAGATGATGGTTAGTATTTTATAGCCAAAAACAAATAAATAAATAATTAGGGTATGTACATTTTTTAGACATAATACTATTGTACACTTAACAGTACACTGTAATTTAGTATAAACATAACTGCATGTACCGAAATATTATGTAAAAAACAAAATATTCAATTTATTCACCTTATTATGACATAAATTTTATTTTGATAGTCTGGAACCAAACCCACAATATCTCCAAGTTATTCATATATATCCCTTTCTACTAAATCTTTGCAAATACAGTTAAATTCTACACATCATCTTAAATTAAGGCATCTCCAATGCCTTACTAATCAATTGCAGGTAGTTTTACATTTTACCTATTAGAAGGTTTTATTTATATGAAACAACGTATTTTAAAAAGGGAATATCACAGGATAACTTTCACATATTTCAGAAATATCACTCAAGATTTTTTTTCAGGGGCACCTGGGTGGCTCAGTGGATTAAGCCTCTGCCTTCAGCTCTAGTCATGATCCCAGAGTCCTGGGATGGAGCCCCGAATTGGGCTCTCTGCTCAGCAGGGGGCCTGCTTCCCCCTCTCTCTCTGCCTGCCTCTCTGCCTACTTGTGATCTCTTTCAAATAAATAAATAAAATCTTTAAAAAAAAAAAGGATTTTTTTTCAGGGTACCTCCACCTTAGAAGACGTCATTTTATTGAAGTGTCTATATATATATATATATATATATATATATATATATATATACCATAAGCTTAGGATACATTTTTTAAATTTCTTTTCAGTGTAACAGATCTTAGTTTTTACACCACACCCAGTGCTTCATGCAATGCTTGCCCTCCATAATACCCACCACCTGGCTCCCCCAACCTCCCACCCCCCACCCCTTCAAAACCCCCAGGTTGTTTTTCAGAGTCCATAGTCTCTCATGGTTCATCTCCCCCTCCAATTTCCCTCCACTCCCTTCTCCTCTCCATCTCTCCATGTCCTCCGTGTTATTTGTTATGCTCCGCAAAT